>MKEJ01013847.1:0-28472 GCA_001753735.1 Embelia ribes
ATTATTTTTGTTCTTTTCTTATTACGGTCATGTCCCCAGTTTGCGAAAATTTGGGGCATGACACTAATACGGAAAGACAATTTGCGCAAAATGAAATGAAATTTTGTAAATCCACAAAATTATAATTTTAAGAAATTCTATTAGAATAGCGGGCATATTCTCATACCCTCCTTCAAATTTTGTGTTGATTCTAGATTTTTATGTACAAGAAACTAAATTATATATGAATATTTAATATTCTGAGAGAGCTTTTGGATAATAGCATGTGCAATAATGCAAGAATTTTTGGAACAAAATTCCCCACTTGCTGTAGAATTTTTATCCTTTAAGAGATGCAAATCAAAACAATTGAAACTTGGAGATGATTTAATAATACTTAATGGACCCAAAAATAATGCCAAATCAAATTAAATTCCAGTTTCTCATCCTAGTACTAACATTTGCTAAGTATTTATTCGTTTTTTTTTTTTTTTTTTTCAGGATGTCTTGTTAACATCCAGGCACATATCTCAACAACTACACGTTTGCAATAATAACTAATTTAGATATATTACTATAATTTAACAGTTTTACAATCAAAAAGGAAAATGGAACAGCATACGGATGGACAGGTGAAATAAAAAGAGAGACAAAACTACAAACTTAAGTGAAGATACACACAAAAACAACTAGTTATGCGAGCTTTTTATTTGATTTACAAAAGTAGTTAAAAACTGTGACTGCAATCTTCTGGGATTAGAGCTTGTTTGTGATTTCTATTCTTCCATGCGAATGATGCACCGGAGGCTTTCACCTTTAAGCATGTATTCAAACGCTTTATTTATCTCCGAGAACGCAACTTCATGGGTGATAAACTTCTCCAGCTCAAGTTCCTACAAAATTAATCCAAGTTTTCCATTACGATAATTGTTTATTAGGTAACTTCTGCTTCTGTTTTGAATCATACAAAAATTTCACCTAGTTCTGGAAAACGAAATCATTGCAGAGAACGTGTTTAGCGAAAATGGTTCTGAAAACAAGTTTTTAGAGAATCAATCCAAAAAATTTGTTTCCAAAACCTTATGCATTAAACCAAGGGAACTTTTATTTCGCGGGAATATGTTGGATCGGACCTGTTTGCAGCTCTGTATGTTTCATTTTATGCCGGGGTCTGTGCTTATGACTAATAGTCCCTCTGGACCATTTCAACCTCGAGTATCAGACTAATTTGTCATGAGGATAGGCATGATACTTCTTAAGTCCAATATTCACTCTCTGTTGTTCGGTTTTATAATTAGAAATTTTAGCCTCGGACTTACAATCTGAGATCTGGTAGTGTGGAGACTATGGTTCAATCCCTGACAATTTAGTCCATTATATGTTTGCCATTACTCCTAGAAAGCTATGTCATAAGTGAAGCCGAACTTGGAGCCTTACCTTGTTCATGTACTTTTCAACCACGGAGGGTAAATCAGATCGGGGTTTATAGTTTCCAAAGAAGGTGCCTTTGAGAGTCTTTTCATTCAGGAAATTCACCGGGTGAGTCTTAAATACAGAATCTTTATGTGGAACACCCACAAGAACCGCTACACCCCAACCCTATCACGACCAAAAGAAAATTCACATTTAGACTGGAGAAAAATTAGAGGAAAATGAAGACTAGACCAATTTTCATATCAGAATGATGCGAAAGTGATGCAGGAATGAAACGTACATCGTGAACACATTCAAATGCCGAGATCATAGCATCTGTATTTCCAGTGCATTCGACGCTTTTATCTACACCACCATCAGTCATCTCCGCAATCACCTAAGACAAAGTAAAAACACAAAGATTTCTTTTTTTTTTTTTTTGTACAAAAAAACATAAAGATTAAATTGCATAAAAAATGTTTAAATTGTACAAATACTTAGTAGTTGCATCATGTGCTTTGATATTCTCTTTGAAAATAAGGCACCTGATCTAATCATACATGTGTTTGTACAGTTTTGATAAATAACTTCCAGCATGTGAATCATTTTTCAAGAGAATAATATACCTCTTGAACTGGTTTCTTGTGTTCTTTGGGGTTCACAAACTCTGTCACACCAAACTTCTTTGCTGATTTTTAATCACAGAAAAAAAAAAAGAATAAGAGTAAATTTACTGATTTAGGATCCATTTCGTTTAATTTGAATTTATTAAACGAGATCACAAATATGGTGTATATCTTATATAAAACACACCTTGTTCAAATCTGCTAGAATTTATATCCACACCAATAATTCTTGAAGCACCAGAAACTCGAGCTCCTTCCACAGCCTAAAAACACACACCCAAATGAAAAAGTGAAGTTCAAATCTATATCAATCTAAGAATTTTATTCTTAATTATGATATATAAACAATTAGAGAAACTTACAGCCAAGCCAACAGCTCCCAATCCGAACACGGCCACGGTCGAACCCTTCTTCGGTTTTGCCACATTCACAGTAGCTCCAAAGCCTAAACCAAATAGAAAATCATTTCGGTTGACAAATTTTGGAAATTAGAAACACCGGAAACACAGAATAATATGTTAGTATTGAGCACCTGTGGAGAACCCACAACTGAGGACACAGACTTTGTCGAGAGGCGCGAGAGGGTTAATCTTGGCAACACAACCGACATGTACCACAGTGTACTCGCTAAAAGTAGACGTACCGAGAAAATGGAAAATGGGTTTTCCATTAATAGAAAACCTCGACTTTTGGTCGTGGATCATAACGCCTCGATCAGTGTTGATCCTAAGAAGATCACACATGTTGCTCTCCTCGGATTTGCAGTGTTTGCATTGTTTACACTCCCCAGTGAACACTGGCAAGACATGGTCCCCTGGTGCTAGATCAGTCACTCCTTCTCCAACACTCTCCACAATCCTACAATAAAATCATAAATTTATTTATTTGAAGTTTCAAAGTGGTATGGAGAAACATTTCCAAATAAAATGATTCAAGTATATGAAACCGTGCAAACAGTATACGTGGTTAAATCATGTGAGTTGATCTTATTCATAAGTAATAAACACGTATATTTGAGGCCGCTTAATATTAACGTTATGCATAAAACATAGTCATAAGCAAGGCAACTTTCGGAATCAAATCGAACTTACCCTCCTGCCTCGTGCCCAAGAATTCGAGGAAAGATAGGGTTCTGGCCCTGAAATAATATCAAAACCAATTTAGGTGTGACCTTGAAGAAAACCAAATTAGCTCTTTTGTCATCGTAATTCAAAGTTTTTGTTCTTCTTATGTGTTACCAAGAAAATGAATGACTAGAACGACTAAGGGCATTCCAAGCAAAGTCGCTATACGAGTCTTCAAATTAGCTTAGAGACTCATTTAGCTAAAAAATGAAACAAATAAGCAATGAAGTTGGGTCAATATATTTAGCTACCCGACCAACCTTTTTAGTGTATCAAGAGTACTACATTAATTTAATAGTAAAAACTGGAGATCAAAAAGCCCATATTTGTTTTTTCCCTTTCATTTTCATTTGTTCTTCCTCTCTATAGCTTTCATCTGGAGGTGATCTCCCAACTGTCTCTCTTCTTCATCCCTCAAATAGTCTCTCTCCCTCTCTACCACGATTGTCATCCATCTTCGCCAACACTATCATCTACCACTGCCTCCCATGTTATCGCCTCGCCTTAGTTTTGTTTTCAATTTTTTATTTACCATCCCAAATTCAATCATGATCTCTATGGCTATATACATATATATATATATATAAACCCTAATTTCTAAGGTTTCATACTATAATCTTCCAATTTTCAATTCCAATCTTTAGGGTTTCCATTTTCATGTTCTGAAAATTACCCCAATTTCTAGGGTTTTGCATAGTAGTCAATGATCATCCCCAATTTTGTGTTTTGAATTAATCTGAATATTTAATTATTTAGCTATTGAAAATATCTGCTCTGTTGCAGAATTTCGCTATTCATTGAGTGTCTAAAACATATTTGGCTACTGAAAATAGCTACTCTGTTGGTAATGATCTAACAATGAGAAGTTGTAGCTATTATAGGCTACTTAGTTGTAATACATAGTAGATTATAGTGTTACTTATTATATTACTATGTACAAGATATATGTACAAATTAAAGCATACATGTAAATAAATGCGCAGCATATTTATTCGATGAGATAATTGTGTGAAAATAGAGTGTGTACCTTACCTTAGCTTCCCAGAAGTAGACATCAGTGTGGCAGAGTGAGGAGTAGAGGATCTTGATTCGGACCTCCATCTTCTGCGGCGGAGCCACCTCCACCTCTTCCATCACTAGCGGTTTCCCAGCCTCCCATGCCACCGCAGCTAAATTGCAACAATTAAAACATATATATATATATAGTATATCATTTATTTGACCTCAAAATATATCGTCCAGTTACAAAATTATTATATGTACCTCTGCAACGTATGACTTGTCCGGTGGTGCTCGACATATCTGATTTTCTTGTTTGAGCTGAAATAACAAATTAGTAGTAATATATCTTTTTGTGCTTTGTAACTTAATTCTTACGTTAGCTGTTGTATCTATCTATGGTTGTATTTATACCATGCAATGATAAAAGAAGATATTAGTAAAAACATGTTTTATGTAACACAATTGAAATATAAAGAATCATTGTTCTCTTGTCTCCACTCACAGTCTTTGTGCTGGGCAAGGGAGGAGCAGCTCAGGCGGGGAGGAGCGGCTCGGGTGGAGGTAAGGGGGAGGAGCTACGGGGGACGTCGGGGGGAGGGCAGCGATCCGAGGAAGGGGGAGGAGGAGGAGAGTGGTTGGAGGAGGAAATCCGACGAAAAAGACAAGGAGGTTGGCCTGGGAAGGAGACACCAAGACATGGACCTTCGTTCGGAGGAACTCCCCAACAAATACTGAAATGTAGAAAGAGACAGAGAGAAACAGAGAGAGGAGGACAGACCAGGTGGAGAGATGGAGGGGGGGAGGGAGATACAGGAGATATATATATATACATATACATATACATACGCAGGAGGACAAAAAAAGAGGGAAGTCGTACGAGGAAGAATATTATTGTTTGATTCATTTATAAGTTGATAATAAATTATGGTAATTCAAATAAATATTTTTAGTTTAATTTTTATTATAATAAATTATTCTTAATTTACAGTAATTTTTTCCTCAAAATACAATAATTTTATACAAAAACTTATGGTATATTATAAGAAAAAAAATTCTTGCATTAAGAGCAAATACAAAATACAGAAGTTAATTTATTCCTTCCATTCAACAAAAAAATATCTTATATTAAAAAATAAAAATTTTAACAATTAAATATTTAAAATATTAAATAATTTTTAAGTTTATAAATTTATTCTTAATAAATATAATTTTAATGTATACAAAAAAGTTTGAAATTATTTTTAAAAAATACACATCATTTTGGGACATCCCAAAATAATTATTCACATTTCTATATTCAACTTTCCAAACTGGTATTCACTTCCTAAAAATAACTTCAACAAAATTTAAATTTTTTAAATTAATGCTTCATATTAAAATGTATTTTGGCTATTGTAATACACTAAAATTATATTTATTAGAGACAAATTTGTAAACTTAAATGTCATTTAATATTTCTGAGCTCATTCAATAATATTGTTAAAATTTTAATTTTTCAATACAAGATACTTTTTTTTTAAAGCAAGTAATTTTTTGAAAATTAGTAAATAATAGCACACTTGGACTTTTGAATTTTCTATGATTTGGATGAAGTGAAACCAATAGAAGATTCTAAAACCGTTCTGAGGTTTTGGGTTCCTAGTATTGAAGGACTCTGGTTTTGTTGTTGCTTGGTTTTACTTTCTTCTCATTTTTATTACACATATTATATGCACCTGGTAATATGCTAATGGTTGTGAATAATTTAGGCATGTATATTTTGGACAAGTCAAAATATTTATTCCCGCGGGCCAAGGTTACCAGCATGTATCCAAGATTCCAAAACATGGAAGCAAACATAATACAATAATTATTTTATAAAAATTGTCCTATGCAATTACTTTCTATAAATAAAAATAATTAGACAATGCATTTTTTGGGGAGATTTTAAAATACAATATTTTAGCATTTGAATGTAACAAAAATATTAAATTTATCCCCATGTTATATTCGAAAATGTAAATATGATATTTTTATTACATCTAATATTAAATTATTATATTTCAAGACCTTTTGAAAAAACGTAATTTTCAATTATTTTATGGATGGAATAAGTACTATTTTTAATGATGAATTAATATAAATTAAGAAAAAAATTATTATAATTATTTTATGATAAAAGTACTATAGTCATAATTTGTTCTCAATTTATAATAATTTATTGTAAAATTACGATCATGTTTTTACATGGCAATGAAAAAAAAAAATGTTGTGTTGAGAGGACTCCACAAAACACTATGCCCAATTCTAATCCTTACGTAATACTTCCCGTTTCAAATTAACTGTGGAAAATTTTTATTCCTTTTTATTTAATGTCAAAATTGTATTAATTATTTAAATTTTATTCCTATTAATTACATTAGATATTAATTGAAATGATTATATTTTTGAGTAATTTAAAAAGGGTAATATAGTAAAATATTATCATTATTTTATTTTGGTAAAATTAAAGTTATTTAACAACCTCCTTAATCATTGCTCCCTTATCTTAAACAATAGTTAATCCGAAACTTGGGGTATACAATTTGTATCGTTGTTTTCGTTATTAGAATTTACTTACCCAGTTACTTTTTCTATCTTAATTAGCAGGAAAAAAAAAGGTTAACATATATAAATTTTTTATTTTGTGGTTATTCTTTTGCTTGGGTGGTTTTTTGTGTATGTTTTTTTTGTCGTACTTTTCGTTATTTTTGTAGGTTGTGGCCCACCAAAACTTCCAGTGGTTTTGCCGTTCCTGTTTTTAGTCAATTTGCTATAAAAATTTTATGCAATTCATTATAATATTTACAAAACTTGAAGTCAAAATAAAATATCAAAGGATGAGCATTTGAAATTGTATTATAAATGAGATTTTTAACCATCAAATTATTAAGTAAAAGTGAATGCAAGATAGCAAGAGATTGAAGCATCATGTTAGTAAGAGGTTGTCAAGGCAATCCAAAAACTAAATTATAGAATAATTTTGTGAATAAAATTAGGGTGGTGTTGAATTTTTTTTTATATTACTTAGAGAGGATCGGATGTAAACTAATGTGTGAAAGAAAGGCAGAATAACCAAATACATTATTAAAAAGGCAAAAGCCAAAATTTTAATAAGCGAAGGATGAGAAAAGCTTCTGTACAAACGGTGGATTCTAACTCTCGAATAAAGTAGGACAAGCAACAACATGAAATGTAATGAAAATTTGTCATGTTTTAGAGTCCATTTTCTTGTCATATTTTTTAAAAATGATTTTCTTTACATTTCACAAAATGATTAATATTATAAATTTAGGCAAGTTATAACGATGGCAACAATAAATAAAATTACTGATGGTTGCTGATCATAATATTATTTGTACAAAATGATGCTTAATAAATTTTGAAGAATACTGCCACAATCGTAATAAAATACCTAATTTATCACAATAATTATTTTCCGCAAAAATTAAAAAGTCATTTTTTAAAAAACAGGATAAGAAACTGGACATTAAAGCAGGACAAATTTTAATCCACATAAAACACACTAGCTAAACAAACCGAAAGGTAGATATTGTAGGTGCAAAGATCGATAATCTGTCATGATATAGAATACTTGTTCCTATTCATAACAAAAACACTCGAGCAATTGTGCAATTTAATCTGCTAATTTCGAGATTCCTATTCAAGCAGAAAATAAAGATAAAGAGTCCTTCAAACCAAAAGGCACCAGAGAAATAAAAACCAAAAATCTTGACGGACATTGAAATAACAATGTCATACATATGCATCATGTACACTTATAATTGATGTACGTGACAACTGACCTATAACTTAACTACCAAAAAAATGAGCCCTAAAACCTCTGCTAAACCATGCCCGAGGGTCACACATGTGCTAACTTGGCCAAGATGTTCATATCTAAAATCTTCACATCCAGTGTGTCGTCTACCTTTACGATACCGTCGCTGCCATCAACCCCAATCAGCTTTCCGGTGGATCCACGTTGTGCACCGCCCATGATCTTAATCTTGTCCGACTTCCTAGGTGCCACTATCTCAATTTCATTTGGAAGTGCAATTATAGTTTCTCCATTTCCGCTTGACCCCAAGGCTATCTTACAAGAAGCATCCTGCAACAAAATCAAGCACAACAAAAAGGATTCAAATTATGCATACTAAAAATAGGACGGGTGTCATTTTCAAGAGACTTGGTTTCTCAAAACTAATTTGCATATAGGGCTATATTCGACTTAAGTTTCACCATAGATCCTGTTAAACTGTATTTGTATGCACAAGATAGGAAGGAGAAAGAAAGAAAAAAAAAAAAACACTACTAGACCTAAAGTACCACACGTCGCATCACAACTCCATATCTGCTTTGGGATGTTGCCTAGTTCTAATAAATATTTTGATCTGGTGATATGAAACATTTTAGAAGTAATGATGATTTAAAATCATAGTTATGTGCCGGTCAAAAGCTTGAACTGGTTTCAAGTTCACCAGTAAAATAGCTATCTTTCAAAATTATAAATGCATCATTTAGTAACACTTCATTTATAGTTTAAGATGGTTAACTTGCACAAATATCCATGTTCTGTGGCATCGAAGATACCTTTCCAAACATGCAACTCAGATCAAATTTTTCCAGTGTCGGGTTTATAGTGAAGACAACTTTTGTAGTCATTTCTAAAGTGAGTAAACAAGTTAGATCATCATGCCAAACTGCCGATTGAACTGAGCAGTTCAATCGTCAGTCCCATATTTTCTGAAGTAGGAGGGTTATAGACTAGACACAATCAGGTAGAATGATAGAGCCAGCTTTATTCCCATGAAGAAAATCAAATGCTTACATCTACTCTTACATATAATTGTTAAGCTGTTAATTTTTTAAAAGAAAATTAACTAAGAATATCCTCGTTATTTATGTCCGATTTCGGAATCTTGTTATCTATGTCCAATAAAATAACCAATCAAGGAGGTGTCCACGAGTTGACTTTTTAATAACTAGCTCGAGCTCGACTTGAGTATTCCCCGACTCGAGCTCGATTCGAGTATAAAATAAGTCGAGTTTGAGTAGGCTTCTATACTTGATTCGAGTTCGAACCGAGTATTGAGATAATCGACTCGTTTGAGCTCGCGAGTAGCTTGAGTACCATATGTATAGGAATAAATTAATATAAAAATATATTTAAATGTAAATAAATAAATTCATTCGTCAAAATAAAGAAAAGTAGAATTTCCAAGTTGAGTTCTAGTCGAGCTCGAGTATTTCACATTTTCAGCCGAAGTGAGTTCAAGTCAAGATATAGACTTAAATTTGAGTCAAGCTCTGAGTAGTGCTATTTCGAGTCGAGTCGAGTCAAGTTCGAGTATGATTGATACTCGGTTCGACTTTGCTCATTGCCAACCCTAGGCCACCTCATGTTTTAGTTTCTAAAACTGCTACAATGAAACAAAAATATGTATTTTACTTGATTCGTGATTAGATTAAAAGCCAATAAAGTTGGATAAGATTCCAAGGGTATTTCTGTAGAAACATACCGGGAGAACTTCTCGAACAACACCTATGGCAGTGTCTTCACCAGGCTTGTGCACATTGACCAAAATATCAGGCAGAGCCCAAATTCCTTCATTATCTCCACCTGTCAATGTCATATGCCCCCAAAAAACAAGAAGAAAGAAAGTTTTAACGAAGTCCATTGAATATTTTAAAGGATTACAACTTACTCTAGGCTGCATATTTAACATGAATATATCCACCATAGCCTTTTGGCAAGATTAATTGATGTGTTATTAGTCTCACTGATGCAGATCAAATGGTAAAGTCCTACCATTCACATTCACGGATTTTAATCATATTTTAGAATTTTTTTTTGTTTACGGGATTGATTGCTGTCTAACTAGTCCCATTAAAGGGTAAAGTTCTATCATTACATTCAGGGATTTAAATCTTACTTCCGAAATTTATTTTTGTTTACAGGATTGTCTGTGGGTATTTCAAGGGATACCCACAGCTGCAACAAAGTTTAAGATTCAATAAAAGTCTCATAGATCATCAACCGATCAACACAATATACTGAATTTCCTCTCTGATTTTTCTTCGACTCTAATTTTCTCTATTTTTCAAGAACTTGATCTTATTTTCCTTTTATCTTTTCTAATGAATAAACACCACCTAAACATGTAATAGTATTCATCATCTAAGTTACCTCGCCATCATAAAAAATTAAAGCAAGAGAAAAAATATAAATAATACTTCTAACATTGATGACACTTTGGTGCACATGCTACAGAAGAAGCCCTTCTCAGCTTGTTCTGAGTCTTGCGACTTTTTCTCACTTTGATTAAATTTTTAAGAAGGCAACAACTATAGAACAAGTCATCATGGAATAATAAAGACCAGTAACTAAACCCAATTCTTTAGCAACAGAAGAGTCGCGCCACTTCACAGCAAGTACGGGATTTCATCAGGTCGAGATGATAATTAGATATCATGGCCAACTAAAGACGCTAGATCCATTATCGAAAAGACAAAAAAAAGGCTTTTATGCAGAACATGCAAACATACCTACGGCAGGAGACATAATGTCTAGGCCACCACCTCCAGGTGTCATTGGTTGTCCTCCTGGAGTGCCAGGAATATACAAAGCTGAACCTGGAGTCATTGGCTGTCCACCAGGTGTAGATGGCAGGACTGGGCTTGGAGCATTTACTGCACAGAAACCACGAGAAAAGAGTTGCGCATTAGAGAAAGGCCTAAGAAATTCAAGGAATATACTATGCACAGAAACATTCTACACATAAAATACAACCACAATGAGGCACGTAAATTTCACAAGTATGAGTTGCTAAAACAAGTGTTTCCCCTATCAACAAGGAAATAAACAAATGGCAGTAATTCAGTATACGAGTTCTCTATGTATTTTTGGTTTCTGTTGCATTGATGGTATATAAACAAATTGCTCATTCATATACCGTAAGGATGACTAGCATCTCTTGGAGTTCCAGCCTCAACATAATTGCCACTGGGGGTGTTCGCCCAACCTGAACCAGGAGTAGGCGCCTCAAATGCCCTTGGAGCAGGACTGCCTGGCTGAAAATTGTAATGCATAAACTGCATATTAATTCCACATTCCGGAAGAATTATTCTCTAAAAATGCATTGGGTGACGACGGAAGGATCATGACCTGATATTGCGGACTGGTGCCCCAAGAGGCAGGATTTGCATCTTCCCAGTTATCCCTAAAGTAGAATCATTGCCAAGGATGCATCAGAGAAAGCAATAGAAATATATAGAACACAAAAAAGAATAATAGAATATAACAGGTACAACAGCAAACCGAACCCTTAGTGGCAGGTGCAGTAATAACACACTGAAAATTCAGAAAACAAGAAAGAGTAGATATAAGGATTAAAACCAAGGATGTGCTTGTTTTATAGGAAAATAACTGTTTTCTGCGGCAGTTGTTTGCAAAATAATGATTCGAAAAGAAAAGGCAAAAATAAGAATTTTCAATACCAGTTACTTCTATTGTTAAATTATAACGCACACTGAAAGACACAAATATATGCAATTATTTAAGGTTGAAAAATTATATGGATAAGATTATGGCACACAAACATTGACGAAATACTTAAAAAGCATGCAAAATAGGAACGGTAAGGTCATGCTTAGAAGGGGAAAAAGATTGCATAAAGCTCAGCTATTCTTGAAATAAATTATTCAAATTATTTCTTATGTTGCATTACAAGAAACAAATTTCAGGACTGGAAATTTCTGCCTACATGATTGGAAAACTTTAACCAACGTCTTCAGTTTTTCTTCAGTTTCCCTTCCAACACTCAAATAAAACTCGGTGGTTCCAAATATTCTCTGCTGAATCGAACAGAGTCTCGAGGAAATAAATTCTAATTTCCTTGTACTTGCAAGTCAAATGTATGCTAACTCAGAGTGTAAACCTCCTTCACAAGATGAAAATAATCAATAAAACTTAGCAACAGACCTTGGTGGACTCATGGGTGTGTAGGGGTTCCATGCCCTATCTCGCATGGGTGTCCTCATGCCATCATGAATGGGTGTAGCTGAGAGCAAAAGAAAAATTCAGAGAAATTTACTAGTAAGTTGCGCAGAATGGAAACCAATGTAGGATTGAAAGGTTTTAGATCAAAGACAGACCTCCAGGATCTCTCATTGGAGTCATGTAGGGATGTAACGGAGTACGCGAGGGATGCATAGGGGTCTCACTACCAGCACCATATCGAGACACATCACTGCTGAGAAAAAAACAGTTACAAGGTGCATATCTAAATTGCTTAAATCAAAGTCAAGCAAGCTTAAGTTACCGATGTGGAGTAGCAACAACCACGTTATCAGAAATATGATTTCGGTCAACTGCACAAAAAGAAGGGTTATGCACTGAGGAAAACTAAGTGAGGTATAGACCGAAAAAGTCCGACAACTCAACCCTGACACTCCATAAAGAGTTATTATACGTATAATATTTAGCAAATTTTAGAACTTGCCTGTTACCACTTTCATTTGAGATTCCAACTCAACCCTGACAAAAGAACCTTTAACATCTACAACACGTCCACGATATCCTTTGAATGGACCTTGACGAACTTTTACAGTAGTACCAACTAAGGAATCATGTCCTCCTCGGCCCCCTCTGTTATGCCTGCCTCCATCTGCATTACACAAACAGGCATGCTAAAGTATTGGTCCTCTCTTCCATACGTTAATAAAAGAAAAAGTAGCAAAATGAAGTGCAATTCTTGAAATAAAAAGAAATTAATTTTGTCGACATACAGTTCACTGGGGGACCTCCAGGCAATCTCCCAGGAGATTGGAGACCACGGGGTGGAGTTTTAAGATGAGCAAATCTTGTAGCCAGATAGCCACTCTATAAGGAGTATAAAATAGAAGGTTTAGTTACAAATAGAACAGAAGAGTTACATAGTTGAATTCGAAAACCTGAATCCACACAGATCATGTTTATGTACATAAACAAAGACGTACATTTCTATCACCATTTGCTCGTGATCCGCCAACTAGAATACAAGACTGTGATTTAACACAGATGAATCCAGCGTGCTCAAGATGATGTCGATCATATATGAATAATATTCCTCGATATATATGCTCAACAGGACCCTGTTTTCCCTGAATATGATAGAAAACATCAAGACGTATGACCTCAGAAATTTTCAGATAAGATTATCACAATCAAGTTAGAAGCATCTCACTTTACATGGACCTTCAAGTATCTTCACAACGTCTTTCACTGACACAGTGTTCTTTGACCGATCTTGGGCAGAGTTCCTTCTGTCAAGTTTGCATTTGATCTCTCTCAATCTCACAAGTGCAACTTCTGGTCTTTCAGGGATTCCTTTCAGAACCTGCCAACCCATAGCCCAAAGTTAACAAGAACCTGAACGAAACCTTCACTGAAAACAAAAATAAAACTCCACTACTTGGACAAAAGAAATTCATCACCTGAAAACCCTCAGTTTCAACGCGTATGATAACCCCGAAGGTCTTGTTACTGCACACAACAATCAAATGTAAGCTATCATCTTGATGGGAAAGAACAAGAGATGAAGGGGAAAAGGAGCTTACTCCAACATCACAAGATCATGAAGCTCATAATCCCCAATTTTTGTAACGCCTGTCGTTACCTCGGAGCTTTCTACAACGTTATCAGCAAAAACACGTAACTGTAGCAAGGAAAAAAAAACATTGTTGTAACTTAAAAATATTAAAATCATAATATGTAACACAGATAAGATCCATGCATAGCAGCTTACATGCTCCTTCGTAGTATCAGATAGTATAATGACAACATGCTCCTCAATCTTAATAACCATGCCAGTAGCACCGGCTGATGCCCCAGAGACAACCTTTACATGGTTCCCGGGCTCGAAGTACTTACAAAGTTCTTTCTCATTCACAGCTAGAGTTTTCTGCCAAAATAACAATCATAAATATGGCATCAAGTGGGTCAAAAGGATACCCATGATTTTCATGAAAAACAAGAATCTGCAATTACATAAAAGTGAAAAAAAAATTCATTGATGTCTTACAGGCAGGCCTCCCGCATTAGGTCTGATATGGACATTTCCCTCCTCTACTTTCTCCACCCACCCTTTCAAATTCTTAAGGTCACCTTTGACAATAATGACTTGGTCACCCTTCATAAAGTGGCCTTTCTTTCTGTTCGCAAACAAGGTAGACAGACCAGCAAAATCTCCATCTCCGTTCTCACTCGGTGTTCTAAATTTTTCTAACTCATCAAAAGTTGGTTGTATGTTCAGAGTGCTTATAGATTTCATGGATACAGTTTTATATAAAAACCCATCCTTAAACATCATTCCATTGATGTTCTCAAAGTAGTCACCGCTCATTGGGTCTCGTCTTCTCTCCACGCGTAAATTCATATCCCTAAAGATGGACCACAAAACAATGCAATAGATAACATAGCATATAAAAGACCAGATCTGATTCGCAATTAAAGATAGTAGGTAGGAAACAGTTTACCTAGCTTCTTCAACATTCATGAAACGTTGGGGAGGGACAAATGCCTTCTTTTTTGGAACTTCCCTGCCTTCCTGATACAGCATAAATCCAGTAAGAATGGAGTCATATGCTAAAACACTAATTAATTGCATACCATTTAAAATCATAGGGATTACGAAAACTATTCCTCAATCAATTAAACCTTCAAACTCAAAGAAGAAAAATGACAACTAGGCTTTGACATGATAAAAATAAATTTATTGGTTACAATATGTTTCACTGTCTCATATTATGATAAAATTTCCACCTCATCGGTAATTAAACTTTTATGTGAACAGTAGAAAGCAAGTCATAAATACATACTTACCAGCTTATTTGCAAGGACCTGTAAGTCAATACGTGGAATTAATTTCACTGTAACTCTCTGTCGCACATTATCCACGTCGATAACCTAAAAAAGATGAATGTCAAAATATTAGACAAGAAAAAAGGGGTAAAGGAAAATATTTGAAGAGCCCCACAATAATAGGCCAGAAAGAGACAAAAAAAACCTATATGCACATTTGCGAATGTGGAGGGCAGTGGACAGGAAGGAAAGAGCAAGAGATATAAAAAACATCTACCTTAGCTAGGTCCCCTTTATAAGTTCCAATCTTCATTCGGACCCAAGAATCCCTCGACAGATCCATGGACTTGCTTTCAACTGAAAGCACATCTGTCATTTCTTTAATAGGTACGAGCGTAATACTAGTATTTGTATATATCACACGCAGGCCCTTGCAAGCCTGAAAATAGATATACCAAAACCATCAATTCACCACAATGGCACAACAATATTTACATAACAAACATCACATTTTCGTACCTCCCTCACATGGGCTTCTTTGTCGGCCTCAACATAGATATAATTTTTTAGATGATCAAGAGCTATAACCGACCTGATCTGCAACTCAGGACCCTTGTCAAGTGCCTTCTGCATTAGGCAAATAGCCGCCTCCCGCTCACGGCCGATCTGCAACAAAAGGAAATAAATGATGTCAGCCTAGCCAAGTTAGACTGATACTCATGAATATGTAAACAAAGAGATTACAAACATACCGCACATTTAACCATCCAGAGCTTAGGATCCCGGACAGAGGGTAAAAGAGCTTGTTGATCAACATCAGTGGTTTCCTCCTCGTCATACTCCGGGTTGAATTTAGTGGAATACCGGGCCTGAATTCGTCTCTCAAGTGCATCAACATCTTCTTGATCATCCTCCCTTGGCAGCAAATGACGATGGCGCATTCCTCTACCGTGATCTTCACCAGGTAGCTCATCTCCTTCTTTCACTATAAAATCTGAATATAAGATCACCCAATTGATTAGGAGAAATGAGGCAAGGCCAGGAATATAGCCAAATGGAAGGAAGCCAATGAACTGCTTATAGAAACACAAATCCGGGGAGGCAATGAAGAATAACATACTCCTATCATGTCATTGTGCAAACAAACTGATAGAGATGTTCCACATGACCTTGTCTCGGAAAAGTGAAATGGAACATTCAAAAAGAAAATTCAACAGTTTGGATGTCTTTGCAGGGTGACAATTGTATTACTCTGATGGGACAAATTCCCAAATTCAAGCTACCAAGCGTCTATGAAAGACAAAAACTTAAACCATCATACAGCTACGCACGTATATGAGCCATCAGTATTCAACACATAGGATGTTATGATATTACATCAAGGGCCACTGATTCACAAAAACCTATCCATATGTTGCATCACCTTGTATCATTTACAGTCACATTAGAATGTGTTCTGATTATTTAATGATCAACCAACAAGCATGTGAATTAGGTATCTATAACATGACTAGAAGACTCACATAACCCGGTGAATAAGCACCACCAAAATGTTTACAAAAGACAAAGGTGATGAGTCATATTCCAGATTTCTCAAGTTTTCTCCCAGAACAATTAAAAATAATTAAGTAGTATAATAATATCAAATTTTCGGGACTACAGTTGGTCATGTATTGAAAATTGAACATTTGAGACATCATCATCGCAAGAGTATTTTTCCAATGTGCTGACAACTTTCATAAGTGAAATTTGAAATGAGTTGAAATATGATATGACACTATAAAACACAAGCGAGATTTGATGCATAGTGAAACTAATTATTGTAGCTGAACTATAGGTGTGTTTATCAAAAAAAAAAACGAAGAAGAAGAAGAAGAAGAAGAAGAAGAAATAATGTATAATCTACTATCAATATCTCCAAAGTAAATGAATGTTACAAAAATGTTTTTGCAGGTTGTAATGCCAGCATCTGCATAGTAAATGAAACTTTCCCAAAATTCACATAATTCTCATATCGTGACATGGAATTGCTGGAACTATAAGAATATAAACCACAACGGAGGTTCTGGCTCCAATAATCACCAACCTTTTCCAGCAATCCTTACAAGTAGGCAGGTGAGTTCACCCCTTTCCCATGACCAGAGTGGGGTATGCTAATACTGTTCTTTACAGATCTAGCGTAACCATCAACTCAATTCACTTTTATTCACCGATACCCAACTAAGTTACCAACTTCTACTAGTTCAAATCCAAGGGATCAAAACTCATTACACTTCCTTCCTAACTGCATAAACTATAAGAGAGCACGAATCTGAACGGAGGTGCGAGATATCGCTATCCCTCCTCCCAGTTTTAGAACTGACATAAGGAATACAAATTTGAGGACAATCTTTCCCACTGTGCCCCTCTCAATTGCAATTCTGATTCAACTAAAGGTCACCTATCCCGGTAATTCTTAGGTAGACTCGTCCACACGATTTATGGCAACTAATGATTTGTGATTTGTCCATTGTATTCATTAAGATACTAACAGAACTCTCACTGGTTTGCATTACAAAACCCTACTTATAAAAGTGGTTATGCCCTATCTGGGATTAGGGATAGAACGGATGGACTATCTAGCCCAGGGCTGTCAGTCCTGAATTAAAGTTTGAAATTATAACAATGCATATGAGGATATACTTACCAAAGAGCGGAAAATGAGCTATGTACTAATTAGTTTCATCCCCAAGCTCAGTACAGTTGCTCCTATAGTAGAGGCTGAAAATAGTTCAGAAGAAATATTCCTACTAAACAGAGTCCAACGCATAAAAACAAAACAAATATGGCAAAGTGACCTTTACGTACCACCAAAATTAGACGTGATTGGTCAAAGCCTAAAACCCCCCGCCAAAATCTCCACTGACCTCCCACTCTTTTCACGATATAGAAAGACGTGTTAGAAAATAGATGAGTTAGAAAATAGATGAACAGAGTTGTCCTAGGATTTGTTTGGTTGCAGCTTTTTTTAAGCAAAAAAGCTAACTTTTCTTGTTCAAAAAATCTAGATGCATCCAGCATAGAACCCTCAACTTTTTAAGGCAAAAATAGCAAAAAAGCCCACCTTAAAAACCGAATAGCCAAATGCAGTACAACTTTTGAGCAAAAAAGCAAAAAAAAACCTAAGCTTAAAGACTGCAACCAAACAAAGCCTTAGATTGGAACGAGTGTAGGAAAATCACATTAATAACCTAATTTTATATATTATTTTGGTTCAATTTAGCTGATCCACACGATTAAGGTTTGGTTTGTTCACGTTGTCTACCCCTACTCTCATCCTCAATCTGAAACCCAAAAAAGTGCATCAGCAGCAGCATGGATTCTATTATAAATCAATGTTCCTTAAATTCATTATTATGGGTCAAAATCCAGTAATTGTGTTTGTTCTTGCAACTTTTTTGCTAAAAAGCAAGCTTTTTTTTTACTTAAAAAAATTACTTTTTTCAGACTAGGAAAAAAATTGAACTGATCACACTCAAATCTTCCAATTTGTTATGCCAAAAGAAAAAAAAAAGGGAAAAACTTGAGCTGTAATCAAACAAATTCAAAGAAGATATAAAAAAAAATATTAACAGGCAATCTGAAATATATTAAAACAATCATAATTTAGGGAGGAAAACAAAACCCTAACCATCTTCCCCGTCTTCTTCTTCCTCCTCCTCGTCACTGTCCACCTGCGCCTCGAGCTCGAAGAAGTTCGCCGCCCTCTGCTGCTTCGGCCGCCGCCTCGCCCGTCCTCCGCCACCGCCTCCATCGAAATCCTCGTCGTCATCGTCCTCTTCCTCCTCCTCCTCATCTTCATCCTCCTCCGCCACGTCATCTATAAACTCCGATCTCCGACGCTTCCGACCGCCTCGGCCGCCGTCGTCTCCCTCCTCCTCGTCTTCGTCCTCGTACTGAGGTTCCTCTTCTTCGTCCTCGTCCGGCTCGAGGTCGTCGTCGTCGTCATCTCTCCGCCGGTGAGCCATGATTGCTCAATGGAATGTGTAATAATGTGTGTATAAGTTTATATATGTATGTATATATATGTATCGATTCTTAGCTATGTCTGGAAGATTGAATCTCTATCCATAGAACTGAACCCCATTATTGATCCAGTGATACGGGATGAATAATATACTTCCTATTTGTGTTTAACCGTGAATTTTATTGCAGTATTTCCTAATTTATGGTATTTTTTCAAACCCATTTTTTATGCAGACATTTTATTTGGGATATTTATTTCCTAATAATTTGTTATTGTAGGAAGACATTTTTTTTTCCTTTTATTTCAGTTAGTATTTTTTTATTTGCAGTTTATAACTTTGAATTTTTAAATTTTTTGCTGAAAAATTAAATGGTGTTTAGTTGTTTATATTTTAAATTGAGTTTATTTGATATTTTAACCTAAATAAATTCAAAATTTTAAAACGAATGCATGTAGTTTTTTTGTTTAAAAAGATTAAACTTTATTTATCTCCCCTAATAAATATATGGACGGAGTTTGCCTCTCCACATATTCAATTTACACATATACATTTATTTTTTATTAAATTACAAATTTGTCATGTTTTTTTATTCGTACCATCTAACTAAATGTATGCTCTCTGCCATTAAGAAATCAATTAGCGATTTAACGACCACCTCCTACCACTGTCACACCAATCGGATCACTAAATGTGAAATTTGTATTATCTCGATTTTGAAAAGAAGAATAAAAAGGGTAAATGCACATTTGATATATTGGCTCCTTGTAAAATGTGTAAAAGTTTTTTTTTAAATACTTTAAATTATACAATATTAATTACTACAAATTAAACATGGGAATTTCTTGTTCTACGGTACTAAAGAAAGTTGAGATTTTGTTGTTTGTGATTTTCATAGCTAATATTGCAGTGATTTTCAACAGTGGAGGAAGCATTGGCATATAGAATCCACCCTCAAGTGTTGTACTTGAAGCTACGTTCTCAAATATTTCATTTATAGTACTCTCTTCCTTCGGTAAAAATCGGATAATAGAGCTTTTAAAACTTTGTTTCACGAAATTTGTATGATTTTCAAGATAATTGCTTTCTGAATTTCGTCACGAACAACATACAACTATTTATACATTTCTTATAAAACATGAAATATTAACAAAGAAGTGGGTTTTGTATCATCACATGCAACTTCCAAATATAAATCATAAATTTTAAAATTATGCATTCATGAAAAACATACAACTATATTGATAAGCTCATGCCTATGATGATGTTGTTGGGTACTACTTTTTTCTATACTTTTACCATGTATCATTGTCTTAACAAGAGATATATATTTTGTAATCAATTTGTATGTGGACCCTTATCATTTGCAAGAGAATATGATAAAAGTATTAAAGAAACTATTGGAATGGTGAATATGTGATCTTGACATGAGGGATTTTCGGAATTGATTGTTAATCGAATGGTTTTGAAAAGAGCATTTGTCTAAATTGTGTATTTAAAACCCAACTATTTAACAACTCATTTTTTTCACAAAATTTAAGATATTTCAACGGTGACACTAATTTTGACATTTTTGTTGCAAAATATTTATCGTAAACAAATATGAATTTTGATAAATGCATTTTTTTCAATTGCTGGGAAATAGCATTAAAAAGACCAGTTTAGATTGTTTCTTTATTGTATAATTTCTAATGAATAATTCTTATTGCAATTAATAATGTTGATCACGAAAGAAGCATTGTGCATTGCATCTATTCATTTCATAATTTGCATCATATGTTCTTCGCCTACTGATGCGAGAGTTTTTAACTTTTTTCTTCTTAGAATTTTTTATCAACTAGCTGAGTTGTTGAACATGATCATTTATATATGCCACTAAATTAAACCCAATAGAAATAGTCCAGTGGACTAGAAATTCAACCTCGCAATTTGGAAGTTGTATATTTGATATCTACTTTCATGCATGTGGGCTCCAATGTGTGTGTATATATATATATATATATATATGGAGCAGATCAGGGGTAAAGGATTTTACAAAAAATCCTACAAACTTTTTAGGCTGTTGGATCTGCAGCGATCAACGGCTTGGATATATGAGAGAGAAAGTGGAGAGAGATGATACATCCTAACCGTTGATCGCTGCAGATCTAACGGCTTAAAAAATTTATAGGATTTTTTGTAAAATCCTTTATCCCTTTATCCGTTCATATATCTTTATATCTATATATATATATATATATATATAACATATAGAAGATAAAGTGTGTATACATGAAATTCTTCCCACTTAATCCTTCTATGATAAGTTGCTAATGCAACACTATGTCTAATCACATGAATTCATTATTATGAAAGTTTTTATTTTTGTATATATGTGGTTTTAATCCAACACCAGCTTTCTAAAATATTGCAAGCAAACAAATCACGGGTCAATACCATGCTGGGCGATAGTTGAATTGACGATCAATGACCCAATTACTTTTTAAGGTTTTAAAATATTGCCAGTGCACATATACCTGCAAAAACATAGGCTAATATAAAATTATCGTTGCTTGACCTATAAAACAAAAAGATTTTTTTAGCCGCCAATAATTTTGATGGAAAAACTATTAGGCAGTGGATTATGGGCCAACAAAAAGCGCACACGATATCCAGGCATCAATTTGAAGTTGGATTTTTAGTACAATTAATGCCAAACAATTCTCATCCAAAGGTGATACTCGAGTTTATACCAAATTTAGTTTTTGGCCATGCATTGGATTTATATTTAAAATTTTTGAAATTCAAATCAAACTTGGCATTTATAGCCATAATTTGGATTCACGTTTTGAAAGTTCAAGATTCACACCAAATTTGATTTTTAGGCTCCGTTTGCTGCAAATATTTTTGATGAGAAAAGGTAATGAAAAAAAAAAATTCTTCACAAAAATTCTTAAATTTAAATACAATATTTTCTTTTCCATTATATTTTCCTTCAAAAAATCTTTACACCAAACATACCGTTAATAATGCGAAAGATTCCGATTTTAAGGTGTTTAAAAATAATTATTGTGTTGAAAATATGACTGCTACATTTGATAGTAACGACTCACCAAAAGAGAGTTTAAATGATGATATGGTTGCAAAATTCTTAATCGAATGGAGAAACTTTACAACACCTAAAGTAAAAAGTGGTTTGTTTGAATTGTCAAGGCAAAGACTAAAGCCATGTGAAAACATTCTTGCGGGAGAGTATTTCAGAAAGCTGGTTGACCCCTTTGTAATTATCCCATAATCGTTAGCAAAAATATCCATGAATATCGCGAAAAATGATCCACAATAGTCAATATATACCGAAATCCGTTTATCCATAGTATTGGTGATGGTCCCGGAACATCTAAAAATAACAATAGTAGAGAACTGCGAGAAACAGACTCTGAAAGCGGAAAAGAAAGTTGATGACTCTTGGCTAATTGACACAGATTACACACTGCATAACTATTTTTATTAGAACTAGGTAAATTAAAATACGATAAAATAGAATCAACAATACGAGAAGAGGTGTGACCCAAGCCGGCATGCGAAACATCAAATGAGGTTCGATTACAACCACGTGCTGAAATTTGATAACGGGCTTTGGTAGGGTGGAATGGGAAAATAATTGGAGTGAAATTCAAGAAAAAAATTTATTTTGTTTGGTAATTTAAATTCAAGAAAAAATAATCCGATCGAAATTAAATTCTTACAAATGGACGGCAGATGGAGAACATCAGATAATTCAAAAGCTTCAGATGGCGTATGGAAAGAAGAAGACCCAGTGTGAGTAATTTCCAAACCTGACCCATCACCAATTTGGAGACGGTCGCTATCGTTGTAAGGCTCAGAGTGTTAATCTAGGTTGTGGAGAAGCAATATGAGATGATATCCACCGGCTGTGGAGCTACTGTAGAAGTAAGGTTCCATTTGGTAAAATAATTACCTTCTGGAAAATGTAATAGAATGAAAAAAAATTTCGCAAAAAAATCATGATTTCAAGTATAACATTTTATTTTCCATTATATTTTCCTTTAAAAAATATTTGCATCGAACGCACTATAAAAGCAATCACGGACAGAAATTGTCAGTGATATACTGATATGCGTGATTAAACCGGTGAGGACACACTAAGTCAGTGTGCTCTATCTCATGACAGAAGGGTGGTCAAGAAGGCTGGCCTTGGTAGCCTCGGGTGCGGATAGAACGCCCCCAAACAGCGGAGTTTCTGGAAGGTACCTGTGCTGCTAGGATGGCTGCTTGCTTCTCAAGCCGACTCTCTGTAGCTGTCAAATGATGACAGACCTGATTAAGGGTCAGTCAATGGCACAATGGATATGTGAATAGATGTGATGATAGACTTATAAGTGGAATCTAGGCGTGCAAGTAAGTAAGTAATATGATCCGACTCACGAATTTCGTTGGCCTATGGCTCCAAGAGTATCTGCCAAGGTCTTTACCCTTTTGTTATATAACTATCCATCGAGAGACTACCTTTGCGGATGGAAGATAGCTGGTACTTGATCTATGATTCACAAGCCCACGAACGCCCACGAACACGAGGCAAAACAACTCTCCAACAAGTCCCAAATTTCACGAGACATATGAGTGCGCATGATATGTGGTAGAACATCCTCACTCAAAGTGGAGATAAGAGCACTTATGATCAACTTATCTTGTTGATCCCAGAGGAAAAATTATGGATTCTCTACCCCAGTGGCAATATCCGAAGCAGACATAATCTTTGCCATAGGACAAGGTATCGTGCCATTAATAAAGCCAAACAAATTTTGTTCCTTAAGATGAGGAACCATATGATTTTGCCAGAGAAGATGATTCTCTAATTAGTTAAGTTTGAGGGTAAGTAGGTGTTTCATCTTGAGAATAGATGTTGGGGCATAAGAGAGAGTATGAAAAGCAGTGCGATATGCTTTGTATTTGTTAAATTTATAATTGTAATGATCGCATAGGTAGAACTCATCCTTAAAATTAGCCTGGAAGGAAGCATGTGCAAATTGGAGTCAATCAAAATCCAATCTATCTTCGATAGGTTTTACACCTGTAATTTCGTAATTAATTAATTCCAATTGTCAAGTCCAAAGAATGGATAATTTTGATGACATGACAAATTTATAATCGCAAGGAACACAAGTAGATTTAAGTTTATTTTTAATCAATATTGGATGTACCAGTATTTATATACACCAAGTGATATGCATAATACATTAACATGGAGATTGAAAGTATAAACCAAAAACCAACCCTATCAGTAACAATATTTAAAACTCAAAATACATATTCTTGGATAAGGTAGTAGGATCTGGTGGTTCGGTTGTATCACAAGAACCCTTGGACACGTCATCACTTGGTGCATCAACAAATGGGAAATATCTCCGGCATCAATAATTTCTACGATGGATTCCCAATAATAAAACTTTTATCTCCCAAAACACTTCCTCCCAAATTTCCAAAATATTTTACTTTATTATTGTTAGTAATTAATAACTTCTAATAATATGGAAAAATCCACAAATAATCAATACTGAAATTCTCCCTCCATTTCTATGGGAGAAGCAAAACCCATCTTTCCGTAAGCTAGAGGATTTTCCCCAAAAATATAAGTCCTAAATATGGTGAATTAATCACCTATTTTTTATTTTTGGCCGCAGTAAACAAAACCAGGGAACAAGAGTTTTATTAAAACATTTTTGTATAAATTACCCTCATGGTCCCTAATTTCTCTTAATCATCAAATACGGACAAAATTTATTTAACTTTGGAGACAAGACCCTCTACTAACTTGGAGGTCCCCCCAACAATATTCTCATAGTAGCTCTTTTTTTTTTTTTAAAAGCAATGGGTTACGTTCCAAACTTTTTATCACAAGGGTTATTTTTAAACCAAATTATATTTTATAGGTGGATGTAATGACTTAAATTGATAAAATGAATCCTTATCTTTAATTTTAATTATTTACTTACTTTTCATACATCACTTATAGGTAATAAAGGGTCGATGAATTTCTTTTAATCACCCCTAATTATATTCCATTTAGTTTCTTCCGGAAAATTATTTAATTTTTTTTTTTTTTTTGCACATAATGCTTATAAAGACATGTTCTTATCTATAAATTAGTACAAAAAAGCTAGTAAATAATTAAAACATAAAAAGGGTTATTTTGTCAATTTAAAATTTCTATCCCCCTCATATTTATCTATATATATATATTATGTGTATGAAAGGTAAATAAATAATTAAAATAAAAGATAAAATGTTATTTTGTTAATTTAAAATATTCACCCATTCATGATGATGATGATGATGATGATGATGAATTCACCCATCCATTATAAATCTTTATTAAAAGTGAGTCATTTTTATAAATTGTTTGAGAAGGTGAGCTATTTTGGTAGACAGTTTAATAAGGTTCCCATTTTGGTAAAATAATATATTCTCTATGCAATAGGAGAATTTTCATTTTGTCTTTGAGCTAAATATTAGTTTTGTTTGTTCATAAATTTGCAGGCCTTGAATGTGTAATTTTTCCTTGAAGATAAAAGGTACCAAAAGTAGGCCATTCATCAAAGCAGAGAGAACTATCATTTTAGATATTATTATTATTATACGCATCGATCTTCCCATACAGTTTTTTAAAAATAATTTGAATAGTAATAAAAATGCAAAAATATATTTTCCTCAAATCTTAATTGATTTTTTTCTAATTTAGATGGCATAATGTGTTTCTAGAACCCCAAAAATTGGGAATAGTAGATAATCTCACTCAGAAATTTATTATAACAATTTTCTTTACATTTCTAAAAACAGAAATATTGAAAAAAATCAATTGCAGGTGTTTATACCACTTATTTTCAGGATATCAATTAATTGAGTGTTTCTATATAAAGGAATAATTAATTAATTAATTTATGATAAATAATCATTAAAAAGTAAAATTAATCATGAATACTATGTTTAAAACTCGTAAAGGTATTAAACAAAATGGACCTACAAATAAAATGGTTACATTGACGAAGTCAAAAGATTTGTCATTAAAGGGAATGTAAATATGTCGATTGACGTTAGAACTCATCGACAAGGAATGAAAAGGGCTCAAACAAGAAGGAGATACATTCAAGAGTCAATAAACATGACTAGATCAATCGGATTAATTGTATCGTTGCATTAATCCCAAACAGAAACTTGATAAAGGAAATGACAACGGATTACTAGTACAACCAGATCAAATCTGTTATCACGTGTAACTAGCCATTCCAATAATAAAGTAACCAATGTGACAATAATTAGTGAGACACGTGTCAAATTAATGAAAAAAAGGTAGCTTAACGGTTGCACAATAAGACTTAAATATCTACTATTGGATCAAGATTATACGACCAACAAATTAACAAGAGCAATTAAGGCAGTTACATGCATATTCTTATAAATAAATAACATAGATCATGGAGAAGTACACGATCAACCACACTCAAACTTGGGTTTTATCTACTAGCAGGGCTTAACATAGCTTTTTATGAGTAGTTTATAACTTAGCATTTTCAACAATTATTCCACTGTACTCGTAATTAAAGCCTTTAAGGTTGAATAGTAAAATTTGTTTTGTTATTCAATTCCACCGCCATTTTTGCATCGATCCAGCCATGCACTTTTAAGGAGCGCCTGAAACTAAGGCAATAGAACTACATCCACCTTTGGTAAACAGCGATGAGAGGGGATCCCCATGCCGAATACCTCGCCTTGGTCGAAAAGATTCTGAGTGTTCTCCATTTCACTATAGCGTCAATTCGGTAGAGGTTGTATAGGAATAGCGAAATCCACTTATTAGGGAAGCCCATGCGAAAAAGAACTGCTTGCAAAAAGTGCCAATCAATACGATTTAAGCTTTCGCGAGGTCAATTTTAACAACCATTCTTCCATTTTTTCCTTTCATGCATTCGAGGGTATGGATTATTTCCTGCAACACAAGTACATTATCAGGCGTCTGCCTATCCTGAATAAAGCTCTCCTGATTAGGACTGACCAAATTTCCGAGATGACGTCGTAGTCTCTGTACAAGAACCTTCGAGATAATTCGATTCATAACATTGTATATGCTTATATGCCGAAATTGGTCTATGCTAATTGGATTGTCCATTTGATATCAAAGTGATTAACGTCTGATTAAGATTTATCTGCATTTTCCCCTCCTCGAACGCCTCACGCACTGTTCTAGTCACAACATCGCCCACAATATTCCAATATTTTTGGGAAAAAAATTGGTTGAATATCGTCCAGGACTGGCGCCTTAAATGTACGAACCAACACGTTTCAGGTGACTTCCGACAAAACAGTTGTGAAGTCTCCACCAACTTGAGAAATATCAATTTCTTTCTCCTACAAATTCAAACCATAGCCATTCAAATTATTGTAAAAATCAATTGCTAGCTTTTGGAGCTTTCTATCATCTGTGACCCAACAACCATTAGTATCATTCAATGTTGATATTTTATTGTGCTGTTGGCGAACTAAGGTAGATAGAAGTGTGAAAGAAGCAAGTATTCCGATCTCCAAGCGCAATATGTCGAGTTCTTGCCTTCTGAAACCAAAACAACTCTTCCTGGTTTAAGATTCTATTATATTCTTCCTGTAATTTTTGTTCAAGGTGTGTCAAAAATACCGAGTCTGACTCCTCCGCTGCTCGTTGTATGCCTCCAAGGCATGCTAGCACCCGATGCTTGCGTCTAAAAATGTTGCCAAATACCTTTCTATTCCAAAATTTGGCTTGCTCAGTAAAATGAACAATCGTATCACAAACTGACGACGATGAATTCTCCCGGTAAATGTTAAATTGGGGTTGAGATCCCCTCCGTGATAGCATTCTCCATAACCCTCCATAATAAATCTCAACCCTCTATATGCATTAAAATTAAACAAAACCAATGGTTTAATTTCTCTCTTCCCCTTCTTTTCGTATCAAATATTCTTTCCTAATAGCTTGTCACCTTCGTCAAATGAATTTGTAGAAAACTAGGAATTCATAAAATGTTGTAAATATAAAAGTCAGAATTTTAATTAAGTTTATATTTAGCTATTTATTTCCAATTAAATATTATGGTTCAAACTAATTTAACTAAATAATATATTAAGCACATTGTAATCCAATTAATTAAGTTTTCAATAAGTAGCAACTAACGGGTGAAGATCGCAAGAGATACAAAGTGTTTTAGCTTAATTGGAAAAAAATGGGATGAAAAATGAATTTTACATGAAAAGAAGAGCTGACAAAAAGGGAGAAAATTTAACATGTAAAATCAAATTGGTAATTTCATTTTTTAAGTATTAACTAAGTACTATTGGACAAATATGGAATAAGTGGCAAAAAAATAAATAGACTAGGAAAGATAATAGAATATGCTGTTATGGAGGGGACTTCATTGTAGCACCCCGGCTGTGC
>MKEJ01013850.1:0-10496 GCA_001753735.1 Embelia ribes
ACCCGAACCCGAACCCGAACTACCCGAATTACCAGAATTACCCGAATTAAAAAGAAATAAAACCCGAACCCGAATCTCGGGTAATTCGGGTCGGATACCCGAATTTCGACTTCGGGAACCCGAATTTTGCTCACCCCTACTCTTCGTAACCATTCTACTCAATTTATTGTGCAGTTGTGGTAGGATAATCCGGTTGATCTCTACTTTTTCCGCAAATTCTTACCTTTTTTCATAATAATCTACGTCTAAATGATCCTGTGAAATCACTTAATTAGAATAGTATTTCTAATTTAATATCAACTGGATGATCCTGTGCAGGATCATTTCTTAAAGATCATACCGAAATAATCATTCTGAATATTCATGTATTTCACGTAAATGATTCTATACTGGAGCTTTGTGCACTGGATCATTAATATATATATATAATTTTCAGTCCATACACAGAATATTCTAAATATTTTCTTACATTTATAAAATTGTATTTATTTATTTATTTTAATAATAATTGAATAGGCAATAAATTCTAAAGCTAAACCTTTCATTTGCTCTGGGTATAAACTAAGTTTTTTTTTTGATTAATAACTATGAAAAACAATTAATCATTTAAAATTCTAATATATAAGTATGTGTTTTATTAAATCTTATTATTTTTACTTTTATTTTATTAATAATTTTGAATTGTAGAAATCAAAGGGTTTAAAAAGATATTAGTTCATTTTACCACTTGTACACAACTAGCTGTAATTGAAGAAGCTAAAAAAAACTAAAATCAAGGGCCTATGGAAAAAATCAAAACTTATAAATTATTATTATGCAAACTTGTAGAAGTACCTACGGATAACTTCAAAAGAAAAAAAAGCACATGCATAATTAATAGAAAGTTAGCATGCAATAGAGAGAACGAACAAAGTAATGTTAGAACATGCCAGATATGAAATTGAAATTCGAAAGAAAAGGAAGAAAGAAAGCCGGTCGCAATTGTGAGTGACTCTGATCTTTAGACAGGCGGTTATATTTCTTGAGCGATTGTACATTAACAGTTGTGTATTGACATATAGCATTTTATTATGCCGCTTTGATTTTTACCCACTATTGGAGTCTATACAGTTTCACTATTATTTTGTACATTCTATAACACATGTGTATAATAAATATTATTTATTTACATAAAATTATTTTTTATATATTAAAAATAATAGTAATTGAAAGTTGACACTTATAATTTTTTTGGGGCACTGCTAGTGGCAACCTAATATTAAGACTTTATTTTTAATTTATTTTATATGATATACATACAAAATAATTACAAAAACAAATGCCAAATCAGAAAGAAACAAGCACAGAGAGAGTTGTAGTGTGTGCGTGCGTGATGGTATGATCCAACGACGAAATTAGTATTAATAGAGCATTCCCACCGGCCTTTTTTATTTAATTTATGCATCTTACGTTTTAAAAGTTCATTTTTTCTCCTAAAAATTTACATTTTAAAATTGTTAGAATAATTATATATAATATAATAAAATACAAAAATATAAATTTTCAAATCTTAATTAGATTTTTCTAGTTTTGAAAAAAAATAAATTTTTAATAGGAAAATTATGAGCAGTAAATTTTTCTATTGAGAAATTTACTATAGCATTTATAAAATTTTTGCAGAAACTAAGAAATATAGAGATAATGATATGAAAAATTTCTCATAGAAAGAATGCTCCTGGAGCATTCACATCAGAGTTTTTAAAACTACATTTATCTCATTTTAATTTGTTATTTGAGAAACCAAATGAGAGAAATGCATTCTATTATTTTGAATTTTTATAAAAATTTTAAAATAAAAGTTATAGTAAATATTTCAATGGAGAAATTTACTATTTATAAATTATTAACTAAAAAATATTATATTTTTTTCTAATAAATCTTTAGAATATTGATTAATATCAAGAAAAATAATTTTTATATTTTATTATAAAATTTATAATTGCCCAAGTAAGTTTGAACAAATTTTTTTAAAGTAATGATAAAGGAAAATTTTAAAATATAAATTTGTGGTAAAAGAAATGCGATAATTAATGGTACGTTTAAAGTTATATATATGAATGCTCCTATCATTACTATTATTTGTAAGTTTGTAATTAGTTTTATTTTTATCATTTGTTGTTTCATCCACAACCTGATAAACCTATCATCCCAGTCTCTCTCTCTCTCTCTCTCTCTCTCTCCGCCCAGGTGAAGATTTGCGAGGTTCGAGCTCTTCTCTCTTATCTCTCTTTAACATTTGTATTTCTTAATTTTTTGTTTTAATCCGAATCCACCTTGTTGACCGTACTTCGATGATGTTATATTGTGTGTGTTTACCGAATTCTACCTTGTCTTTCATTTTTGGCCGTTCGATCCAGTTTTTGTTGATTTGTGAGTATTTCTGCTCCTAGGTTGAATTTAGTGAATTATTTGTTGGAATTAGTTTTTTATTTTTTTGGGTTTATTTATGCTTATATGTAGAGATTATGAAGGGGGATGGATAAAAATTAAAATTATTTCTGTATTGTGTACTGTGAGCTTGTGTAGATGGCTCATTGAGCTGGGTTTTGATTATTTGTGTCGTATGGTTGTTTGTGTTGTGAGGTTGAATTTATTGAATTAGTAGGTGGAATTAGCTTATTGAGCTGGGTTTCGATTATTTGTGTGGCAAATTACGTATTTGTGTGGCAAATTACGTATTTGTGCGTCAGTTAGGCGTTTGTGTTGTTATGTTTTGTGGTGCTACGTTGAATTTAGTGAATTAATAGTTGGAATTTTGATAATTTGTGCGTCAATGAGGGTTTTGATAATTTGTGTGGTAAATTAGGTGTTGGCGTATTTTTATAATGATGAAATGTGTAGTTGTGTCTTTGATGTTGTCTCTGCAGTTCAAGTTAGGGGCTTTAATGGTGGAATTAGCTTGTTGTTTGGTCTTTGGTTATATATGCTTACATTAGGATATTCTGAAGTGTGTGATGTCTGTTTTTATAGTTCTCTGGATGAATATTGGTGTTTTGTCATGTAATTAAACTTGTGTAGATTCTGTATTCGGAAGATGAAATGTGTAGTTATGCCTATGGTTTGCTTAATTGTGTCCTATGTATGGAGATTAGAAGGGGGTAAAGTTCTAGTTTCGGAGTTTTCTATGTGAAGTTTATGTATTTTTGTATGTATCGTATACTTGTGAGGTTGGGTGGATCTTTGAGTGAGATGGCTTTCTTTGGTTTGTAGTTGCAGAAAGTTTTCCAAGTTTAACTCTTCGTTCATATATGATAAATTTTCTAATTCTTTTCATTTCCAAGCAAATCAAAAGGGAACATTTGTGGTGTAACAAGTTCAATATGTCTGCCAAAACGTTCTAAAACATATAATTATGGCCACAATTTGCCCAATTTTATGCATTAGGTTGACTTCTTTTTATCTAGTTAACTTTTGATTCCTACTTGTAAAGTTTTTCTATGTATGCATGTTGAATAGTTGGGTGTAACTTGAAACATCATCCGCAATAAAGAATGTCTTCTATCCTTTGTTTTCATTTCCTTTTGTTGCCGTATTTTAGATATGGCATGATAGCTTCAGTGCCATTATTGGGAATTGAGAATGGATTTCCATTCTGGACTACTATCATGCTCATTAGTTTCTATTTTAATTTATCTTCTCTTGTTGCAGACCACTTGGTAGAAGCCATGGCAAGGGCTCTTCTCCAGTCTACTAATTTCATTTCTTCAGTGTCTGGGGAAAGCCACAGTAAGATTAAGGGATCTGGTAAATCAAAGAAGAATGGAAAGATGATGTGTACGTTACAAGCTACTCCCCTAAGGCTGAGACGTTTCTCAGGGCTGCGAGGTTCAAATGTTTTAGATACTGCAGTTAAACCTGGCCAGGATTTCTTTTCGAAGGTGGAAGCTGCAATCTCTGTCCGAGGTGGTAAGGCTAGCCGTGGTGCAGCAAAAGCCATGTTTGAGCGCTTCACGGAGAAGGCAATAAAGGTAATTATGCTTGCCCAAGAGGAGGCAAGACGGCTGGGGCACAATTTCGTTGGAACTGAGCAGATTTTGTTGGGCCTGATTGGGGAGGGCACTGGCATTGCTGCGAAGGTGCTCAAGTCCATGGGGATCAATTTGAAAGATGCCCGTGTAGAAGTGGAGAAGATCATTGGAAGGGGCAGCGGCTTTGTTGCTGTAGAGATTCCGTTTACTCCTCGTGCAAAGCGGGTTTTGGAACTCTCTCTTGAGGAAGCCCGCCAGCTTGGTAACTTCTTCTGTCTTTTTCAGTGGGTTGGGAATTTGAAGTACAAGTTTTAAGACAATAAAACAAGATTGTTGGAAATTGATTCTTCTAGCTGTGTCCATGTTATTTTTCCTGCTTTTATAATTTTCCCATATGGTGAGAGGAACTGTGTTCTACTTATTTGATTTGTGCTTGATTTGTACTGTATGATTATTGATTGATGGTTCAGGTCACAACTATATTGGGTCCGAGCATTTGCTGTTGGGATTGCTTCGCGAAGGTGAAGGTGTGGCTGCCAGAGTTCTTGAAAATTTAGGTGCAGACCCAAGTAATATCCGCACACAAGTAAGATTGACTGCTATCTTCTTTTCTTTTCAGATTGTCACTTTGGTTTGATTGGTAAATTTTAATTGAATGTGAGTCTTCGTTGTCAACTAGGTAATTCGGATGGTTGGAGAAAGTACTGAAGCAGTTGGTGCAGGCGTTGGAGGGGGATCAAGTGGTAACAAGATGCCGACTCTTGAGGAATATGGAACAAATTTGACGAAACTGGCGGAGGAGGTAGTTGTAGTGGCATTTATTTTTCCCACTTTCCACTCGTTATAACTAGGTTGAGAGTCTTGATGCTCGACCTCCCTGTTGTACTCCCTCAAAATGAAGACTAGTCCACATCTCAGTATGAGAGGGGATTCAACAGGGATCTTGATTCCTAGATTGATCTTCATTGGAATGTATTAATGCTAAAATTGTTATGTCTTAGGGCAAATTGGATCCAGTTGTTGGAAGGCAGCCACAAATAGAACGTGTGACTCAAATTTTGGGACGGCGGACGAAAAATAACCCTTGTCTTATTGGAGAGCCTGGTGTTGGAAAGACGGCTATTGCAGAAGGGCTCGCTCAACGAATTGCAAATGGTGATGTTCCAGAAACAATAGAGGGGAAGAAGGTGAGCCTTACTTAGTGGTAACAGCTTTTTCATATTTCCTCTTTTAAAATGTAAATAGAGAGGAAGAAGGTGAGCCTTGTTCTGTTCAAAGATGGTGATAATAATTATGTGTGGTTATTCAGGTTATCACCCTGGATATGGGTCTTCTTGTTGCTGGCACGAAATATCGAGGAGAATTTGAGGAAAGATTGAAGAAGCTGATGGAGGAAATTAAACAAAGTGATGAAATTATACTATTTATCGATGAGGTACATACATTGATAGGAGCAGGGGCAGCAGAAGGCGCTATTGATGCTGCAAATATTTTGAAACCTGCTCTTGCTAGAGGTGAATTGCAGGTAAATATGTCATATTAGTGAATTAGAGTTTCAGACTGTATGACATTATTACAATTTGGAAAATTGCTTGTGTATACGAAGCTGGGGTGAGAACAACAATTCCCATGTGCATATTAATCACATTTCTTAACAGTTGGCATTCTGCTTTAAAGATAAAGTTTCTTTTGTTTATAACCTATACCCGTTCATGCTGTGCACCTATAGGTATGCCTACATGTTCTTTCACCTCTCTTCGAGTTTCCACTCTTCAGTAAGGAATATAGGAGTAAGCAAGCAGCTTCAATAATCTAATGCTTGATAATTACTTGTCCTTCCGTAGGTATAATGTAAATTTGATAAATTGATTGATCCGTAGTTAAGGTTGATACAAGTGATTGTTTATTATTAGAACTATACGTATCTCCTTTGAATTCTTTTGAGTTTTCACTTTCAAATTTCTTGCTTTCGCGTGTCTTCTGAAGTCAAAGCTTATTATTTTCTGGTCAATAATTCTATTTTAACAAATGCAGTGTATTGGGGCCACCACACTTGATGAATATAGAAAGCACATTGAGAAAGACCCTGCCTTGGAGAGACGTTTCCAGCCAGTGAAGGTGCCTGAGCCCACTGTTGATGAAACCATACAGATTTTGAAAGGACTTCGAGAGCGCTATGAGATACACCACAAACTTCGTTATACTGATGAGGCACTAGTTGCTGCTGCACACCTGTCATACCAATACATTAGGTATGTCGGTCTCGTAGTTATTGTGTTTTTGTTCATTTTATCTGCATCTTGAAAGCACATTTGTTTATGGAAACTGAGTTTGCAGCTTATACACAAATATTTCCGTCCGTTAAGCTAAGCTGGAAACTTGGATGCTAGGAAAAGCCATTAGGTTGTCTTAAATGCCGTTGCTTTTCACAAATTCATGAATACTGTGAATGCATATATTTTTGGAACCTTTTCTAACCCCAAAAAGTTAATAATAATCGTTCATTTAAATGCACCCGGTCTTGGTAGCTCCCAAGTTTTTAAACTGGTTGTCTAATCCAGTTCCACAGAAGCCAGCTTCTTAACTTGTTAGTTGCTCCGACAAACACTAAGCCCTTGGTTCTTATTTTTGGATCCATTTACCTGATGGGTCATGTCATTTTGATTCCCTTATTCTTTTGTTTCTTCTTTTCTTCCTTCTTTCATTTCCCTTGTTACATGGGAACTGATCAAGAGAAATGGGAAATCGCTTCTATAGTGTTCCTAAGACAAAGTTCCTTAACCACTAGATCTTCTCTGCATGCTCAATTTTTGGCTTGCCAGCTCTTTTGACATTAGAGTGGGTGTCCGCCCGTACCAAATGATATAGATTTAGAAGGATATGCAGATTTATCTTCCTATCCATTCCCAAAAGTATGGTTTGGTTGCTTAGCAGACTCTTCTCTCCCATTTACTGTTGCAGAGTGGACTCTCCCTCTTCATTACTAGTTATACTGAATTTTGTTTCTGTTGGTTGTTCTTGTATATTTCAGTGACCGCTTTTTGCCTGACAAAGCAATAGACTTGGTCGATGAAGCTGGTTCTCGGGTTAGGCTTCGTCATGCACAGGTAGGAGTGATTGTATCTTCCCTTGTTATTGCGTCACATTTCCAATTCCAGGGGCTTATAAGGGTTCTGTTTGATGTATGCAGCTCCCAGAGGAAGCCAGAGAACTTGACAAAGAACTGAGGCAAATTACTAAAGAAAAGAATGAAGCTGTTCGAGGTCAAGACTTCGAAAAGGTATCTGTTAGCTGTCATACTGAATAAAGATGTAGCGAAATACTAGCATTACACAATTTGGACTACCTTTTCCTTGATTGTCAAAAGTTACACATCTGATTTCGGCTTTTGGTCAGGAATTTTTGAGTAATTGAACTCCAACTCTGTCAACGTGCAGATAGAGCATATATATGAGAAGAAGAAAAATAACTGAACACACACACACACACCCCAACCCCCTCATTTTTCTTTATCTGTAAAACTCACTGTCTCAAAATACGTGATTAGGCTGGAGAATTGCGAGATAGAGAAATGGACCTGAAGGCTCAGATCACATCGCTAATTGACAAGGGTAAAGAGATGAGCAAAGCGGAGACGGAAGCGGGGGAAGCGGGCCCTACGGTGACAGAAGTCGACATTCAGCACATCGTCTCTGCATGGACCGGCATCCCAGTCGAGAAAGTCTCTACCGACGAATCCGACCGTCTCCTCAAGATGGAAGAGACCCTTCACAAACGTATCATCGGCCAAGATGAAGCTGTCAAAGCCATAAGCCGTGCTATTCGCCGAGCCCGTGTTGGCCTCAAGAACCCTAACCGCCCCATTGCCAGTTTCATCTTCTCAGGTCCCACTGGGGTTGGAAAGTCTGAGCTGGCTAAAGCTCTAGCTGCTTACTACTTCGGCTCTGAAGAAGCTATGATTCGGCTCGATATGAGTGAGTTTATGGAAAGGCATACCGTCTCTAAACTCATTGGTTCACCGCCTGGTTATGTCGGTTACACTGAAGGTGGTCAACTAACTGAGGCGGTTAGGCGCCGGCCTTACACTGTTGTACTCTTTGATGAAATCGAAAAGGCTCACCCTGACGTTTTCAATATGATGCTTCAAATTCTCGAAGATGGTAGGTTGACCGATAGCAAGGGCCGAACCGTTGATTTTAAAAACACCCTTTTGATTATGACCTCGAATGTGGGTAGTAGCGTGATTGAGAAGGGCGGACGTAGAATAGGGTTCGATCTCGACTACGATGAGAAGGATAGTAGCTACAACAGAATCAAGAGCCTTGTCACTGAGGAGCTCAAGCAATATTTCCGTCCTGAGTTCTTGAACAGACTGGATGAGATGATCGTATTTAGGCAGCTCACCAAGCTCGAAGTTAAGGAAATTGCCGATATAATGCTTAAAGAAGTATTTGATAGGCTAAAAACAAGGGACATTGAGCTTCAAGTGACTGATAGATTTAGGGATAGGGTGGTTGATGAAGGATATAACCCAAGCTATGGAGCAAGGCCCCTTAGGAGGGCAATTATGAGACTCCTAGAGGATAGCATGGCTGAGAAAATGCTTGCAGGTGAGATCAAAGAAAATGATTCGGTAATTGTTGACGTTGATGCCGATGGTAATGTGACCGTGCTTAATGGTAGCAGTGGGACGCCGCCTGAGCCGTTGCCAGAACCAATCTCTGTGTAGATTAGGGGCTCTTTTGTCGTTGAGCTTGTTTGAAATAGAATATTGCCGCCAGTTCGCCCTTCTACCCATGCTCTCTCTCCTCTCTCTCATAAGTTTATATGTACTGAATTTACAATAATCATATTCATAGTTCAGTTTAATTTACAGCTGGGAGTGGTGCTAATGTTAGATTTGCTGAGATTTGGTGATAACACTATTCTGTGGTTAAGAAGGAATAATTCATTGGGTTTGATTCGAATTGGTTCGTTACAAGGGCTTTGGACTAATGTCGGGTGAAGTGATGAAATTTGTATTTTGATTTTCCGATATGGTGAGACTGTTGTAATTTAATTTTATGAACTGGTGAAGCTTATTTTCTTTGAATTTATTGTTATGCTATATCTGAAGTTCTTTATATGGATTAACAGTACGTAATGACAAATGATATTCACGACTATGATACTGTATAACACTAATATGATACAATGTGTGTTGATCGCAATGGATTACTGCCAAGGATGTAAACAGGTTTTGTACATAATTACTTGTACGAATGTTACTACTCGTATCTGTTTGTACAATTTTTGATAATTTATTTGATTATCAATCAAATAGGGAAAAGGGTAAAGAAATAGAGGGGTATTGTAGATTGTAGTTAACTTGTGAGTTATGGTTTTGTATAAGCAAACGTTTCTGTCTTCTGGAGGGTAGGTCCAAGATTCATGGCTTAAAGGTCAAGTACTCTTGAACTATATAAAAGTTATATATATGTTTTTCAAGAAAAATCGCCTCAATGCATAATAAATTTTTTTAAAATCCTTTTATAGATATTTTAGAGAAATTACGGAGATAGGGGGGTTGTCACCCTTTCCTGCCCCTCTCCCAGGTCTGCTGTTCTGAATTCAATTAAATTTTTGAAAATTAAATATCGTACTGAAGGCTGAGGCCCTTATTCGTGTAGCATAAATTGCATGGATAATATACTTGTTTAGATGTGCTCACTGGTTCAGCGATTAAATACTAATATATTAAGCAAAAATCACTGCCAAGCAAGTCGTTGTAGTATAGTGGTAAGTATTTCCGCCTGTCACGCGGACGACCCGGGTTCGATCCCCGGCAACGGCGCATTGTTTTTTACCCAAATGTAATTAATTACAGTTACCTCCCCCAAATTTCTAACTATTAACAACCTTGTCCCTGAAATTATGTAGACTTTAATGTAAGTATCGATTGGGCCACCAGCATAAATAGAACCTTCTTTTCGGCTATATAGGCCCATATTTGTGTAGACTTCTCGTTTTATTTTATTTGGGCCTTGTCCCTATTAATACGTCGTCATTTGATGTTTGTTTTCTCTGCGTTCCTCAGATCTGGACTGATAAACTCGAGTTGTATTTAGTTTTTATTTTTGGGTAATTAAAAAAATAATTCGACTCGAATTTCTGTTACTTTATGAGGCTGCTAAAGTTGGCTTTTTATATTTGCTCTCGTCTCCGGATTCGCTGCCATTCTTATTTACATTACCGACGTTTCTCATCACCGTAAGTACACCAATATATATAGATATATAGATATAAGCCATAGTTGCGGATTTTTAAAAAAAAAGGGGATGAAACGGGAAATGCGGACTTGAAAATTGGAGGAGAAATGGGAGGTGGCAATATGATAAATAATTGAATAAACTCTATATGACCTTATTTGAACATTGTAGGAGAAATGGGAGGTGGCAATCAGGGCGGGGTTGGGGAAGGCAAAACCCGTGCCCGCCCCGCCCCCGGCCC
>MKEJ01013857.1:52-17199 GCA_001753735.1 Embelia ribes
TTGCATAAAGGGTAATTCAGTAATTTAATGAATAACTTAAAGCCTTAAAGCTAATTTTTACTTTACCCCCAGAACTTTGGGGGTAAAGTGCAATGACATATATACCTCATGGATAGATAGTGTAGTTTCGGACACCTTAGTGGTATTTAGAAATTGTGAGAAACCTCATGGGCGCAAAGTATAATTTATCCTAGTTTTTATGTTAAAAAAAGAACAATTTTATTGGCACACGCTATTTTACTTTTGGCACCCTACATAATTTTTAATTTAGATTACTATTCACACCATACCTAATAACTATTAACATCTTATCCAATTTATTTTTTGAAATTTGATAGGGTAATAATTAGATTATAAATTATATAACTATTCCCTATTCCCCTTTTTCCCATTCGTTCTCTCTCTCCTCCCCCTCTGTACCACTTCGTGTATGTAAACACACCACCTAGTAGCTATTAACACCTTATACAATTTAAGTTTTGAAATTTAAAAGAATAAGAGATAGATTATAAACTATATATCTATGTCGTATTCTCCTCTTTCCCTTTTGTTATCTCACTCCTATGCTCTTTGTACCACCGCATATATGTAAACAAACTATTTAAAAAGAAAAAAAATTGAATCATGAATTTTGAACATTGGTCGAAAGTCGAAACTAGTTGCAGAGTTTCAATAAATTTGCAGAATTTTCGACTTTTGTAAAGTCGAAATTTTGCGACCTACCTCTAAAATTTCGAGGTTTACGTGCAACTTTCGATTCTGTTAGAGTAAAAAATTTCATTAAATACAAACAATTTCGACAATAAATAAGTTAAGTAATCAGATTTTAAACTAATATATTTACATATTGTATGTCTATTAGTTTTTTTTAAGAACATGTCTAAAGATAGTATTGAAAGAAAATAGAATGCTCGAGTATTTTGGTAATTTTTATGTGTGTCAATAGAAGTAATTATTTGAGATAACAAATACTAATAATAATAATGTGATGACAAAAATAAAATGTTCAATGAGAATAGAATTGCTCTTAAAAAATTATTTTTTAATAAAAACTTTATAAAAAGTTGATTTTCCCATTTAGAAGCAGGGTATAGCTTTTTGTTAATAGGTTTGTCAATTGAGAAATTGTTATTGATCGGACGGCGAATGATCGGAGTGGAGATGCAGCAGGCGCTGAGAGCCTACGGCGAAGTGCTGAGGCTGGTGAGGCGCCTTCCGAAGGACACGCGCCCCTACTACGCCAAGTACGCGCGTGAGAACTTCGTCAATTACAGAGAAGTCGATCCCCAATCCCTACAAGACCTCTTCAACAGGACTTACACTCACGCCCTTTGGGTCCTCAACAAGGTCATTCTTTACATACATACATACACATATATATGCATATTTGGATCACATTGAGGTTGTTTTAAAGACCTCACTTTTTTTTTTTTTTTTTGGTTATATATGTTGTAGGCTTTTGAGATGAATGCATCAGAAAGGGAGTACTAATTTTAAATAATATAAGTTTGGATGATTTGGAGGTGATCAATAAGGGATAATATGAGCAGAATAAGAATGTGACTGAAATAGACGAGGAGGAGGAAGGAGAAAAGAAGAAGGAAACCATTGTTGCTGCCTCTTACTTTGATAGTAAACTGGCAGAATTATCCAAGGAAGTTCTTGAAACGAAATTTAATGTACGCAACCCAATAACAAATAGTGAGAATGCTGGATGAAAGCAAAATTGAAATATTGACAAGAAATCTGATTTTCAGTCTGTAGTGCTACAAGCTTTAAATGACTTATCTAAAATTGCTAGTCAAATAGAGACCAAGGAAAAGAAGAAGAAGAAATAGAAGAAGAGAAAGAGAAATGTAGGAGCATAATATGTTGAAAAGGAAACAAAGGTTGGTGAAAGAAGAGGAAGAGGAAATAAGGGATTAGTAGAAATTGGAATGGGCTTCTCTACGACAGAGACACACAATGGAGTGCGATGCTAAAACGAAGTGGAAATTTCTCGAAAAAAGAATGTAAGGTCCTTATCGCGCTTGATCACCCACTCCTAATAGCCTATACTTGACTTTAAGCAATAAATTATACTTGCTTCTGTCAACCTCAACAAATCATACAACATATCAACTAATTCAGAGTATGTGATATTTCCTGATACGAAGATACCATCACACTGTTTGCAACAAAATTCCAAGAACTATTGTCATTTTTACACCACTCCCCACTATATTAAACAAACACTTGATGGATTTCTAAAATAACAAATAGGAATTAAAAAATTCAGTCTCTATCACGAAATATCACGAATTGTCGCGGATCTCATGAAATGTCATGAATTGTCACGAAATGTCATCAAATACTGGTCTCTCATAAGTAACGAACTAACTACTAGAAAGTCTCTAAATGATAATATGAATAATATATAAATAAAAAAAATTATTAGTAAAATATATATAACCATTCTATTTTGTTGACGGTGGACCTGAGAGATGATCGTGCTAGAATTGGGGCCGTGCTAGAGCTGGGAGATGGAGGCCACAACAAAAGGATAATGACATGGAGGTACGAGATAGAGGCGGTGGAGGCGAGGGCAGATTTGAAGGATGGAGGATTTTTTTTTTGGGATAGGGAGACGAATGAGAGAGAGAATGTGAATATAGGGGGTAAGGACACCGGAAGGTATTTTTGTTGAAATGTATTTTTGTCTAAAAATTTATTTTTGTAAATATTATTAAAATTATCTTATTTTTTTTATATTTTTGCAAATTTCCCACCTTCCTTCTTCAGATATCAAAACATTCAAGCGAACAGTGAAAACCTGAAACCCCTAACATAAAACCCAAAACCCTCAACACCTGCATTTCTCTCTCTCTCTCTCTCCCCGACCAATGGCTTCCGTCGCTCTCAGAAACCCTAATTTGAAGCGCTTCCTCCCATTATCGTCTCAAATCTCCGATTATGAAATCCCCTCTCTCTCCTCTCCTCTCTCTCTCTCGGATTATCTTTCCCAGAATGACAGCTCCCCTGTTCTCGGTCCTCTGTGGAGGTCCATGGCCACCTTCACTCGCACGTAAGCTCAATCATCGCTTTCATGCTCAGATATTATTGTGTTAGGGAGTTCATTTCTTAATTTAAACTATTATTGTTGCTTAAAAGTTGGAGCTTTTTGCTTAATAAACTGCTTCTTTGTCTCACCAGTGCCCCTAAATGATCTCTTATCCTAAATTTAGGGATTGAATTGAAGAAATTCACTTGGCAAAAAAATATTTCAGCTGGTTAAATTAAGAAAGTCACTCCAGTGCCCATAAAATGACTTATTATCCTAAATTTAGGGATTAAATTGAAGAAAGCCACTTGGCAAAAAATTATTTCAGTTGTTTAAATCATAACAATCCCATGATAGAACTTATCTTTGAAGCGAGGTGGTGCTCTAGAGTAATTATTAATATCTTAATTTAGATTGTTATAACTGGTTAAAAACAGAATCTTTTCACTTAACAAGCTCCTTGTTTGTCACACCATTGCTCCTAAATGTCTCTCTATCCTAAATTTAGGGGTTCAATTTCAGAAAACTCTCCCACCATGTATCCAAAGTCCAAGCACTATTCAATTCCCTGCTCTAGCGGTCTGCTGCTACATTGATCCCCTAGTCACTTTTCATCCCCCTTTTTATTTTTAGGTTTAAAAGGTTCTGGTGTGTGCATTTCTCCATATCCCAGCCTCTGTTTTAGAATTTGTGGTGTATAAAATGGTTATACGGGCGGGAATTTCCTTAGATGATGATTAAGGCTGGAAAAGACACTGGTATAAGTTTATTTTGGTTGTTTATTTGTTATTACCAGTCAAGACCCCGGGCTTGTACGAAACCATCAGCATTTTGCAAATGATGGTTATGTAGGCGACTCTTAGGGATGCAAATGAACCGAGCTGTTCATGGACAGGCCAGGCTCGACTCATTAAAATTTGTGTCTTGATTTATGATTCCGGCTTTTGATGGACAGTTTTGCTTTAGTTTTGGTATAGCCACATAGTAGCAGGTCCTGAGATCTTTTCAATCTTCTTTATTAATGAGTTGGGAGTCTGCTTTTGAGGAAAAACATCTAAGTTTTATTTGGAAAGATTGTTCAATACAGTGATGGTGTGAACCTATTCAACTACTATGCATATCTATATCAACTAACTTCTTGTTTTCCCAACGCCTAAGGCTAGATCCACACTTTCACACCCTTCTTTTCATAGTCTGATATAGAACGTCAACTGTCATGTAGTGGAACCACCCAATTTGAAATTGTCACGCAGAATTGAGTTCAAGCTTTTAACATCCAAGTCGTCCTTCAATTTAGGATTTGATTAGAACATCAAGCAGTTTTGGCAATATAAAGCTTAATGAGTGGGGAATTTGCTTAAATGAAAACCTTTGAAGACCTCATCCTCTCCCCATGGTCCCCAACTCTACATCAATAACAAAAACTAAAAAAGGAAAAAGAAAAGGAGAAAATGGGAACATTTCTTTCTGCCTGAATCCTTGAGAAAAACATAACTTGTTATTGTAAACCAATAGGTAATTCACATTGCATACTCCATTTTATGGACTAAGAACTAATTTTCTTGTATTTAATTCAAAATAGGAATGGATTTTGCAACTAGGGCTTGTACATTCAGATAGGCCAAGTCACTACTTGTTGTTGAACTATGATCTTGTACCTCAAAAAGCAAAAGAGAACTGGATTTCATCAGTAAGAAAATGCATGTTTTACCCACCTCATTTATTTAATAGAGGAATTCTTGTAAGTGCTGTACATTTTTATTTTTGAAATTGAAAGTTTATATATTGTGATTTTAAATCTTGTCAAATGTGGAAACTATTTATTATGGTCTTGCTACTGGAAATGCTAAAACACACTGTGGAGATTGTGAAAACTATAAACAAATACTTTTTGCAGAAAACCTCATGTTAATGTTGGAACTATTGGACATGTTGATCATGGGAAGACAACATTGACTGCAGCAATCACAAAGGTTGGTGATACATTTGATCACCATCCCCTCCTCTTGCCCCTTCTCCTCCTCCCCCATTTCTCTCCCTCTGTTTTGTTTGTACTCTGAAAATGCACATCCTTGCTTTTCTAAGCTCATGAGATCTGTAATTGCCAATTGTAGGTGCTGGCCGAAGAAGGCAAAACGAAGGCTGTTGCATTTGATGAAATTGACAAGGCTCCTGAAGAAAAAAAGAGAGGGATTACCATTGCCACTGTAAGATAATGGTTCTTTCCTCTGATACTTACAAACCAATCTGCTATGCCTTGATTGTGCTGGCCTTGTGTCTTTTATAAGATATGAAAACATTGTGCTTTTGAAGCATTTCACCGTCTGATCTATTAAATTTGCAGGCACACGTAGAGTATGAGACTGCTAAGCGGCATTATGCTCATGTAGATTGCCCTGGACATGCAGACTATGTTAAAGTAAGTGTCTTGATGTTGGTTGTAATTAACAAAGTGAAACCTTGAAAGAAGCTTACTTGTCTTACTCTACGAACATAATAGAAACTGCAATATGGGACATCATTAAATTATCACTAGTTTATATTTGTAGGAAGATGAAAGTTGTAAGTCTTGAGATGATCTCATGGATGAGATAACATCAATTATGCATGATATATTCATCAGCCAACACTGCGTTTGTTCTACAATAGGAGACTTCCCTTAATCAGTTACAATCAAAACCGAGAATAGAGAAGGGATAGTTGTGCGTTTTATTCTCTTACAACACAACACTATTTATATTAAGTCATAAACCAGTCTGTCAAATTCCAATAATACCTTCAGACATAATAAACAAAATAATTATAACTCTTAACGCTCCCCCTCAAGCTAGAGCATACAGATAGAAAATGTCCAGCTTGGAACACATGGCTTGAAAAGAAGAACGAGCCAACGGCTTGGCCGAGATATCACCCAACTGAGATTCTGAGCTCACATAAGGAGTGCAGATGACTTTTTGTAGCAACAAATCACGAATAAAATAGTAATCAAGTTCAATATGTTTAGTTTGCTTGTGGAATACTGGATTATTCGCAATAAAGATAGCAACTTGCTTATCATAATACATCAACATGGGACCAATGACTGGTACACTGAAATCACGAAGCAAAGAGTGAACCCACATCATTTCAGATGCATAATGAGCCATAGTGCAATATTCTGCCTCTGCATTAGAGCGAACGACATGTTGCTTCTTACTGTCCCAAGTAACAATGTTTGAACCAATAAAGGTACAGTAACCTGCAGTAGAACGCCGATCTAAACAATCTCCCACCCAATCAACATTGCTAAAACTGGTGACCAACAAAGATAACGGACGATAAAGTAATCCTCGATGTGGAACGCCCTTTAAATAGCTTAAAATATGACACACGGACTCGAAGTGCGAGTAACGAGGAACATGCATAAACTTACTAATAACACCTACGACATAAGTGATATCAGGTTGGGTAACAATCAGATATATGAGTTTGTCAACCAAGCGACGATAACGGCCAACATCCAAGAAAGGATCATCTGCTTCAGCATCAAGTTTGATAAAAGAATCCATAGGTGTATCAAACGGACGAGAACCTAAGAAACCAGTCTCAGATAAGAGATCCAAAACATATTTCCTTTGAGAAAGAGATAACCCTTGAGCAGACCGGGCAACTTCTATTCCAAGGAAATAACGAAGAGCCTCCAAGTCTTTGGTATGAAATTGTTGCTGTAAATGAAGTTTCAAGTCAGCAATACCACTTGCGTCATCTCCTGAGATGATTATATCATCCGCATACACAATCAAAATAATAATACCGGATGCAGATTGGCGATTGAAAACAGAATGGTCGGAAGTAGAGTGACGGAAGCCATAAGCAAGCGCAACAATACTGAACCAATCAAACCATGCCCGAGGAGACTGTTTAAAACCATACAGAGCATGACGAAGTTGACAAACAAGATTCTCACTTTTTGGAGTAACATAACAAGGTGGTTGGTCCATATAAACCTCCTCCTGGAGTTCGCCATGTAAAAATGCGTTCTTAGTGTCAAGTTGATACAATGACCATGACCGATTCACAGCAACCGCAAGAATAATCCGAACAGAATTATGACGAGCTACAGGAGAAAAGGTTTCCGGGTAATCAACACCGTATGTCTGAGTATAACCTTTAGCTACGAGATGAGCTTTAAGACGCTCAACAGACCATCTGGTTGATATTTCACTGTATATACCCATTTACATCCAACTGTCTTTTTGCCAGAAGGTACAGTAGGTAGCTCCCAAGTTTGATTCTTATAAAATGCACTCATTTTTTCATCCATAGCAAGCTTCTAGCCAAACACGTCGAAAGCCTCTTTATATGAAACTGGAACATTGAATGCAGACAAAGCACCAACAAAGGAAAGTCAAATGCGAGGAAGTACGATGATAAGAAACAAAGTTAGCAATAGGATGCTGAGTACAAGCACGCTTACCTCGTCATAAAGCAATGGGCAAATCATCAGATAAAGGTGGTGGATCACAAGGAAAATAGTAGCCTTAGAGTTAGAAGATGTCGTGGTTGGTTCATGAGAAAGTCTTTCGGAAGCGAGTTCTTTGATAAACCTACAAAGGTTTGTTAGTAGAACCAAGGTTTTTTTAGTGATGTTCTCCAAAGTCGAAGGCAAAACAAGATCATCTGAATTCAATGTCTTAGGAAGAGGAATAGACCAGGGTTACCAGAATTCGCTAATCCCTAGGCGAACTTTCATCTGGTTCGACCGTTCCCAATCGGGGTACGTTCTCAAACCCAATCGCTTATAACAGCGATCCAACTGCTAAAAGAGGAGATGTAACAGATGTGTGCTTGATTTGAAGTCTTCGACTGAAATAGATCACGAATTAGTGAAGCTGATCGTGATGCAGGAGAGATAAAAACAAATTGGAGAGCCGGAGAAGCATCGAGATGTAGAAAACAGATTGAGCGATGGAGAAGAGAGAGAGTTTATGTGGGGAAGAAGAGTTGGTGGGCCATACTAAAATTTATTATATTACTTTAAGACATAAACACTTTAAATGTTAATTGTATGTTATGTATGTATGGCCAATTTGTGTAGACTAGGTTACGTGTTTAAAGGTCCTTATGTTTTATTTTTTTCTAATAACCAATACATTATTTGCTGCAGATTTTATATAATAAAATATAATATTGTGATCTTATTCTTTATGGATTATGTAATCAAATATAATATTTTTGTTAAATGCATCACAAGATTAAGGAAATAATAATTTTTGAATATTGAGATATAAATCAAATATCATTATGATTACCAAAAAGAGAGATGCTTAATCTTTGGTGATTAGTATATAGATGTAATGCATAAAATTACATATAAAATAAATCGCTCCTAAATATCGTTCCACATTCCGGATTAATGAATTTCGTTCCAACTTAGTGATCCAAAGAAGCCTATCCCCACCGTATCACGATCCGGGCAATGGGTTGTATCCCGTCCCCGAATTTGTTCCGAGTACCGAAGTGTCCTGCGATCCAGGCTACGTAGGAATAGACTCCCCTTCACGATGAGAAGTAGTGGACAATTCTAGTTCAAGGCTAGACAAGACGTCATTGGACAGTCGGATCTCTGTGGGAGCAAAGAAAGATGTGAGCTCGAAAAAGTTTACATTAGCACTTACAAAGTAGTGACGAGAAGGAGGATGATAACATCGATATCCCTTCTGTGTAGGTGAATAACCAAGAAAAACACACTTTTTGGCATGAAGAGAGAGTTTGTCATGACCTGGATCAAAAACATGAACAAATGCAATGCATCTAAAGGTACGAGGTGATAGAAAATGGGTTAACATGAGAATATAAATAAGGTGGCCTGCATATTAAAAAGCAAGGTACGAACAACATCCAACAACTGTCGATATTTACGTTCAGCAACACCATTTTGTGAACACGTATATGCACGACTAGTTTGATGAATAATCCCATTAGTAGCACAATATGTGTCTATAACAGATTGAATATATTCTTGTGCATTATCTGGAAAAAAAAATTTAATATGTCTATCAAATTGAGTACATATTTCATTATAAAAACGAGACACAATAGATGGCAATTCAGAATGATTTTTCATAAAATATAGCTAAGTCATACGAGAAAAATCATCCACATTTATAGCAAAATACTGAAATCCATTATGAGTAACCGTACAGGGAGGACCCCAAATTCTGAATGAACAAGACCAAATAACTCATACTGTTGACTAACACTACGACTTGGGAAACGAACTACGATGATGTTTACCAAGTTGACAAGCCTCACACTCTAGACTAGAAACATGATGCAAATTAGGAATAACTAGCTTAAGCTCAGCTAAAGATGGGTGACCAAGATGAAAATGCCATTGCAAAAGAGAAATAGTAGCACTAAATGCTGATGATGATGGTGAACCAAAGCTTTTGGGATCCAATTAATAAAGACCATATTTCTCATGTCCCAAACCAATCGTTTTCTTTGTCTTGAGGTCCTGAAAAACAAAAGATTGAGGAGAAAAGGTTACTGAACAATTTAAAGCCTTTGTCAAATGACTTACCGATAGCAAATTAAATGGAAAGTTAGGCACATAAAGGCTATCAGGTAAAGAAAAGGATTGGGGAGGGCAAAGAACACCTCTACCAACCATTGGACAAGTGGAGCCATCAGCTAAAATAATTTGATGATTAACAAAAGTTAAAGGAGAGAAAAGTGAATATGTACCCAACATATGGGTGCTAGCACCTGAATCAATAAGCCACAACCCAGGTGACGAAGCAACACATGCAAGATTACTTGAATTAGCCAAGGTAACAGTGGAGCTAGAAGGGCGAGAGGAACGAAGTGTCTGATTAAGCTCGTTGAGTAATAAGTGCATCAAAAGAACCAGAACTCGGAGCAACCAGTTGAGGAGTGATGGACAACCCAAAGACTTCCTGAATTGTGTTCGGGTTGGGGAAGAGAAACACTACTAACATGCTGAATGTAATTTGGTTTGCCATATTTGATCCAACAATATGGCTCAGTATGGTTGGTACCATGATAATGATCACACCTTCTCTCCCCATGACCCTGGGATCGTCCCTCTCCACGAGATACACCGCGAGATGTACGACCACTACGGCATCCACGAGATGTACCGCGGAAATGACCATGACCACTATTACTTGAAACAAAGGCAGAAGCCTCCGGAGTAGCAACCTTTGGAGCAGGAGCAAGAGCAGCATTCACAAAATTATGTTGCCCCAATGATGAATGCGAAATATGATAATAAGCATTAGCCGCAGTAGGCAAAGTCTCACTAGCAAGTATCTGATCTTTAAAACCACTTAAATTTGAATCAAGCCCTGCAAGAAATGATGAAACCATAAAATCTTCCCATTGTCGTTGAATCTTAGTCAAATATGTTGTAAGGGGGCGATACTGTAACAATTGATCCTACAAGCTTTCAAGGTGCTATAATACTCAGATAGGGGTTTACCATTCTGTTTGGTAGTAAAAATTTTCTCATAGAGCTCATACACCGTCGACACATTACTCTTCTGAGAGAACGATTCGGCTAGAGAATCCCAAATCTACTTAGAAGTATCACACAATGCAACAGTAGATGTAATATGAGGCTCTATACCATGCCAAAGCCATCCCATAACAATATAGTCTTCACTCGTCCAATCTTCATATTTAGGACTTTAGATTCAGGTGGCAACTCCGTAAGATATTTCAATTTTTTTGTACCACGAAGATAAATTTTAACTGCATGAGCCCAAGCTAAATAATTCGAGCCACTAAGTTTTAAGGCAGTAATGGAACGAGGGGAGTCATCATCTTTGAAAACAATATTTTTCGATTCAGCCATATCAACCACAATATCACAACTGCCCACAGAGACGAAACCACCAACAGCTAATACACAGTAAAATTCAGATTTGATTACTCCCCAAATAAGTTCCAAACAGTTAAAAAAAAAAAGTTTATATTCAATAGTTTCAAACATTTAAAATCGCCAATACCTCAATACGTAATCAAATGGAACAAACCAGCAACCTGAAGCCCACCTGAAGCCCTAGAATATGAGATTCGAGCATGCTGGTAAGATTGGGATGGCCAGACTGCCCATCACGCTCCCACACGTACCGATTAAGCAGTCTGGGCCGCTGGCGACAAGCCATGTGTGGCGGAGCGTGTCGGTGGTGATGGCAACAAGACTCTGGCAGCTGGGTTGACTGGAGGAGGCGAGGCTGACTGTGCAGTTAGATTTGTTGATCGATGTCGGGAGGCGAGAGTTCTATGGAGGTGATGGGCGGCGGTGGCTAGGGTTAGGTTTTATTGGTTTTGGGCTCTAATACCAAGTCAAAACTGAGAATAGAGAAGGAATAGTTGTGTGTGTCATTCTCTCACAACGGAACATTATTTATATTTAGTCATAAAGCAGTTTGTCAAATTACAATAATACCCTCCGACATAATAAACAAAATAATTGTAACTTTAACAGTTACGAACTTACAATACACGACCTAGAATTCGGTTTATGTGTAGTTTATTTGTCTAGATGTCAGTATAGCGATTAATAAAGAAAGAAATTTCGGCTAAACCTATCTAGATGTGGCTAACATTCTTTTAAGAACTTGGTCATGATTGTTCTGTTATTGTGCAACATACTTTACGAACTGTATTTTCACTCCCCTTTGTTGGAGGACTAACTGGTTTAAAAGCACTGTAATCTGCAAGTCGAAGCAAGTTCCTGTATTTATGATTTCATTGATTTCAGAACATGATTACCGGAGCTGCCCAAATGGATGGGGGAGTTCTGGTTGTTTCTGCTCCAGATGGACCCATGCCACAGACGAAGGAACACATTCTACTTGCCCGACAGGTGTTTTTTTAAGTTTCACTTTTTCTATATTTTTGCAGTTTTCATATTAGCTCTTGCATCTTGTGAATATGGTGAGTATTTATCACTTAGTGTTCCTTCTTTGCTTACGCAATGCAGGTTGGTGTACCATCACTTGTATGTTTTCTAAATAAGGTTGATGCTGTTGATGATCCTGAGTTACTGGAGCTTGTGGAAATGGAGCTCCGTGGTAAGGTGGCATTGGAGCTTTTTATTATTTCTTCTCCATTTTCTTCTGTCGCTTAGATTCCGCCTTAACTTGAAAGCCTTTCATATGCATTTATATTTCTGGCAGAGCTGCTTAACTTCTACAAGTTCCCCGGTGATGATATTCCAATCATCCGAGGTTCAGCTTTATCTGCTTTGCAAGGTACAAATGATGAACTAGGGAAGAAGGCTATTTTGAAATTAATGGAAGCTGTAGACGAGTACATTCCTGACCCTGTCCGTCAACTTGACAAGCCTTTCTTAATGCCAATTGAAGACGTATTCTCAATTCAGGTACCTAGTTTTGCACTTATAGCCCACTGTATTCTGAATGGATCTTTGCTTTGCATAGTTTCAGCACCAATTATACTGCCTAAATGGTGATTTAATATTCCCTTTTCCTTTCTTAGTATGCCCTGTTATTTAACCATTAGTGACTACGTAGAATGCTATGTGCAAATTTTCTGTGTCTTTAATGCTTGTAATAATGTTATTCTGTGAGAAGTTAGTTCTTAAAGAGTACTTGACAGTTACATCAGAACCAATCAACCACATGTTAAAATTACAGTGTAATTAAAGTGCTTTGACTGAGCATTTCAGATCCTCTTGTTTCCTCCCCAGTTTGATCTGAACTCTATAATCTCCTTGTCAATTAAGTTGAGAATATATGTCAAACTTTATCATTAATAAAGCTCTGATTTTCCTGCTTGTAGGGGCGTGGAACTGTTGCCACAGGCCGCATTGAACAGGGGATGATTAAAGTCGGGGAGGAAGTCGAGATTCTGGGTTTGATGCAGGTATTGAATAATTTGTTTTTGTTGGTGGAACATGTTCTTATATTTTTTCTCTGTTGTTGATGTTATTCCTCGGCCTTGTGGTTATGAATTGGTCTTCTGGTCCTTGATTAATTTATAGCGTTGTATATCGTTGTATAGACAAGCTTTGTTAAGGTCTAGTGCATGTCCTGTACTCATAATTTGTAAGAACTAAGGAAGTGGTCTTGACACTAATATTAATTGTCGTTTGCAGGGTGCTGCTGCTATAAAATCGACCGTAACTGGTGTTGAAATGTTCAAGAAAAGTTTGGATTTCGGACAGGCTAGTAATTATTATCATGTTTATCGCTGGGAGACTTTTGTAGAATACTTGGTGTTGCTGAGGCTAAGCTATTTTTATTGTTGTTCCAGGCTGGTGACAATGTTGGTCTTCTTCTACGTGGCTTAAAGCGTGAAGATGTGCAGAGAGGACAAGTATGTGACAAAAAATCAACTCTGCAAATTCGTTCTTTCTTGAACGATAATCGCAAAAACATGAAACCTTACCAATGGCAGCAGCTATTTGGGAGGGCCAATTGTAGAATGACACTGAACTTAGCCTTCATTAACAAAAATCTGGATAAGAATGTCATTGTATAGATAAAGTCGCTGAACTAATACTAAAGGAGATATTCATGGGAGCATGCTAAAGAATCTTTGCTGTTGTGTTCTTATACAGGTGATTGCCAAGCCTGGAAGTGTGAAAACGTACAAGAGATTTGAGGCAGAGATATATGTGCTCACAAAGGAGGAAGGTGGTCGCCATACTGCCTTTTTCTCTAATTATATGCCTCAGTTTTATATGAGGACTGCAGATATCACTGGCAAAGTGGAATTGCCGGAGAATGTGAAGATGGTTATGCCTGGTGATAACGTGACTGCTGTTTTTGAGCTCATATTGCCGGTACCCCTCGAAGCGGGTAGGTTTTGCTCATCGAGATCATTGTACTATGTTTGTTTGAAATAGTGCCAGATGCTTGTGCTTGCATCATATCATATTTCATCTTTTTCTCTGATATTTCACTAAGAGGCATAGACGTCCAGTTACTGCAAATTTGAAGGAAGGCATGCTAGTGATAGAGAGGTAATTAAAGGATTCATCTTTTTTCTGTAACTGATTTGTACGATCATGGGAATAGACTCATGAGTTAGGTGGGGTTACCTGTGACAACAGGGTACTGTGCCTCTTGAAGTGAGACCTCAATTATAGCTCATATGTTAGGTAGTCTTTTGCTTATCGTGGAGTGAGAGGATTAATAGTGCCTTCAAAACCAAGAAACATTGTCTCTCTTGAGTATGCTTGTATAGGTTGTCACTAAAATAGTAAAATGTTTGTTGTGGATAAAGTTTTCTTGCTACTAACAAAGAAAAACAGATCCTCGATTAGTGTAGTTCATTTGTAAATTTGGTACATCTTGTTAGTCTTTGTGTAGATTAAGTTTTCTATAACAAAAATGCAGCTCGGTTGTGTAGTTATATTGAAAGAAGGAAATTAATCAGAATCGAATTTTCTAGTCTCTTGGATCTTCACTGGTCAGAAATTCGTTTCCATCATTTAATAAGATTTTTTTCTGAAGTTTGTGCTTCTTTCATCTCTTGTTAAGATCATTATGATTAGATTGATTTTGAATACTTCCACAGCTGGGTTCAACATTTAGATAAAAACACAAGAATCGTTTTGTTCCAAATGGTGCAAGATGTGGGCCTTGATTCATATCCTTCACTTGTATAAGTTTTCGATTCAGTTAATATTTGGTGATGTCTGATTTTATTATTTCCTGTGTTTATTTTTTTGGAATACACGATTTATGTGGGTGCATGTCAAGCGTGGTCTATCCAATTAGCAGTCTTGCCGTATAAGGCATACAATTATGCCCATACATGTATATGCGCTACACAATTATGACTGTACATATATGTGTGCTAGATGTGGATTCTCTATTCCGAGTACATGCGGATGGTTGGGCTCAATTTTGGAAACAATGTTTATTTTAGATTGCATTTTGTATTTCAGTAAAAAGACACGTGGTATGTTTTCGGTTTATGCAATTAGAGTAATGTAAAGCTAAATGTTTTCTTGTTATCTACCAGGTCAAAGATTTGCTTTGAGAGAAGGAGGTAGAACAGTTGGTGCAGGGGTAGTTTCAAAAGTAATAAGCTGAAACTTTTTTGTTGCTGCATTCCATGGACTCTCTCCGCTTGCTCATTTGCGGAAGATCATTGGAATTTTGAGATCTGGCTCTATGTTTGATCCATGCCATTTGGTAATTGATTTACTTCGCAAAATTTGCTTGGGGAATTTGTTTTTAGGTCTCCTTTTACAGCGCAGGAACATAATAATTGATCAATTGAAAAGAAATTTACTTCTGGTTGGTGTTGATGAGATAACTCATTTATTTAAGCCTACACATTTTAGCTAGTTACTAACTTTTGTGAGCTTGTGGTTATTTAGCCAGTGATTTGTTATACCGTGCCTTGGATGTTTCTTTCTAACTCGTGTTATTGTTTTGCTTGCGCTTGTTCGAGGCTGTTGGAGTTTTAAAATGGAGGTGTTAAATCTTGTTTTAAATTTGAAAACAAGGGTTGTGCTTAATTGACTTTGTATATTCGCCTCTGAAATCTGGAAGTTTCTTATGTAATTTGAAGTTAAAGAACAGAGAAACATTTATGAAAAATATTAGGTGGTTTCTAGCTTAAGTAATGTAATACCCCTTAAATTGAGTTGGGCAACACTTGGTTTGTTTCTTCTTTTTCTCAATTATGGATGCATGTTGGTGGGGATTGATATTGAGAGGTCAAGCATTAAATTCCACAATGAGATTTTGTGTCAGATAAAATCTAAAATTAAAAATATTTACGGAAAATGTAACTTGTATATATTCTATTTGCTATATTATTTTCAATTTTGTTTAATTAAGTGTCCGCTGTTTTTGGTTGTCTTTACGAAGCAAAACATTGAGAAATATTATTGTTTCCCAAACACAGTTTTTATCTCATGAGCTTGTACTTGGCCATATTTCGGAAAATTACGTTATGATTTTAAAACCAAATTAATTATAGTAATTACTAGTAAATATGGTGAACTGGTCAGTTAGGGAGTTAGATATTTTTCCTTGGATATGCTAATTTCATTTTCAAATAGTAGCTTTGGTCCTTTGTGCAACGTCATAATGAAGCACCGAAAAATAGATTTTTCCTCGTCCCATTTTAAATTTCTTCATTCCAAAAGTAAAATATTAACTTATTTATTAACTATCTGACCAAAGTACCTTAACGTGGTTCGTCTGCTCACGTCCCAACGGAAAGGTTGAGTCTAATTTGAGTAATAGAATATTAGACTCGTTTCGGGTTGAGTTTAATTTGAGGAATAAAATATTATACTCGTTTTGGCTCACAATGACTCCAAGATACAAATATACTTATGTTTATATATATATATTTATAAACACATGTAAAGAAATATATTTGTATATCAAAACATAGAAGAAAAGAATAATAGAATTAATAAATTCTCTGTTGAATCAAATTCGAGTCTCGATTTATCTTTAAACTCGGGTCAGACTTGAATTTGAATAGAATTAAATCAAATTCGAGTATATCTAAATACCCAACCCGTTGTTACCCCATGTACCAAGACGTAAATTTTTTTTCCACCAAATTAATTACTTAAACTTTATTAATATAATATAAATAATTCTCTCTTCATTATCAAAATAGTATTGAATGATTGTATTTACCAAAAAGTTGACATAGAAAAATGAGTTTTTTTTAGGCAACGTGGGATCCAATTTTATAAAAATGGTACGACAATAGAAAAATTTGGGAAAATGGTATGCCGTTATTATTTGTCATTACTAATGTTGAAAAGTGTAAATTAGTAGTGGTGACATATTTATGTAATTCGTCATTATTAGTGATGCAAGATGAAAAAAAATTGTTACAATTCGCCACTGGTATCAGTGGCAAAAAATGAAAAAAAAAATTGTTACAATTTCCCAGTACCAGTGGTGAAAAATGAAAAAAAAAATAATATAATTCGCCACTATCAATAGCGAAATATGGGGGGTGGAAATTAATAAATTGCCAATGTTAATGGCGAAAAACAGCTATTCAAATATTTTCAAATCCAAAAAACAACAAAAATTTTCTGTATAATAACAGACAACCCACACTCTTTCAATAGCTAATA
>MKEJ01013859.1:0-13451 GCA_001753735.1 Embelia ribes
GGGTAGGGTTAGGGTTAGGGTTAGGGTTTTGGGGGGATTTGAGGCGGCGGAATTTGTGGACGCAGAAGAGGGTGGCGGCGGAGAGGACGGCGAGGAGGGTGACGTGTGCGGCGGCGGAGGAGGGTGTTATTGTCATTTCAGAGTTTCGTCGGTATGGGCGGTTTAGTGGAGAGTTGTTAACGGACTGGTACGAATTGGTTTACGGTTTCCAAATTATTATTATTTGTTTTTTGTTTTTTTTATTATTCCTGTTTTAATCTGATTTGTTTCTCATTGCTTAACTCACCGTCGAACAGTAATGCAAAAACATCAAATTATGAAAGTTCTACTTTTAATATTTTTTTATTCATAAATTTTATATATGAAGCATAAATGTTCAAAATGATTTAAAAAATTGAATTTTGTATGCATATTTACTGTAAGATATATATAATTGTTTGCTCACTTTCACAAATTACAGCACCATTTTAACATTATACAACTTTTAGTCTCGCATCGACCTCTAGAAACTTTTTCCTATATATGGATCGCAATAATAAAATTATTGGTGGATAGTTGATCTGTTAATAGCGGATTCGCTTGAATTATATTTAGTTTAATATTTAGTGTGGGCTAGTTGGATGCTGGCATAACCAAGAGCTAACAGGCTTGGGCCTGTATACTTTGGGCCTGGGTGAAAAGCCTTTAAAGGGTTGAATTAGTTTTCATTAGAGCCCGAATTTATTGCGTTTTTGCCCCCAAGTCACCAGTTCGCAATTTGAGAGAGGGTACGGCCCCCATTATGCTCATCACTAATGGAAGGAAAGAGCTCTTTTGCTCACTTAATTCTAGTTTTCCATGAATGGTTTGTAAACCCTTAATTTGGAAATGTGGGTGATTTTTAAAATTCGCTTTTCAAATATGATTGTGAAAATTGATTATAAGAACGGGTATAAGTTTAGTATTTGGTAAATAAATTTTAAATGTTAGTTTGATAAATATTGAAGTGTTTGGTAAAGTTATATTTTTAATTATAAACAAACAAAAGTAATTATGTTTGGTGACTGAAATAAATATAATTGAGGTTATTATAATAATTAATGAAAAAAAGAGCTGAAGGAGTTTTTCAAAATATCCTAAGTCTGCTTCTAAAAGCACCCTTATAAAAGCAGAAATAGATTATTAAAAAGAGGTGTTTCAGGCTGAGTTTAGGATTATTGTTTGAGTATCGCTTCTGCTTTTCTTCTTGAAAATTGTAATCGGTACTATTTGGTAAATCCTAAAGCACATGTTATATAAATCCTGTATTTGTTGTTTTGGGATGATTTCAAAAATTGTTTCTTATTTTTCGATAATTAGTCATCAAAATAACCTCAATTATTTTTACTATATTCTCAATTTATACCTACTTTTTTCTTTTCCTAGAAAAATACCATTCTACTAAAAATCAAACTATTTATCAAAATAAATTTAAGCATTTATTAACCAAATACTATAATTATACCCGTTTTTAAAATTAACTTTGAAAAATAATTTTGAGATGCAGATTAGCACCAACTTTCCAAATTAGACAATAGAGTTTCACAAATGCTCATGTTACAATTTTCAAGCAAAAACTAAAAAATAACAGCAAAAAGCAATCCAAATTGGCTCTAATTACCTTTATAAGTTCTTATAGATTCAGTGGCATTTTATGAATTTGGGATGGGTGTTCTCCTCCATCTAAACTGAAAACATTTTTTGGGTTTGGTAATCTATAGACCATTTACTAATCGAGCGACAACATCAATTAAATGGTGGCTATCATATATGGTTAAATTAGGGGGTAAGCTATTTGATTATCATTTCCACTCTATTTACTCCTATCTTTGTTAAATGATTCATCACAAAAAAATATGTTGAAAAAAATATTCTTTAGGATGAATACTAGAATAACTTTTGCTTCATATGTAACATGAGGAAAACCCATCGCACTCCGAATTCTCATAAATCTGAGGACGTAAGATAGTAATAAGAGAACCAAAAGAAACGATGAAAACAATATATAGAATGAAGTAGAAAATGAAAAGATACATCTACCCATTCTAACTTACAACAAACCTCATCTATATCATATATACATCAACAGTAAATATAGTAATCCACAACATATTACATAGCTGTAACAAAAGAATATACAGAGCTAGCTACAAGCAAACTTCCGAGTCTGCTAAACAAAGACATGAAGCTATGAGCTTGTTCTAAGTAAATAAAAAATGCAAAAGAAATACAAACCCCAAGCCTTATCTGCAAAAGGTGTCATAATCTATATAACATATGTACAACAAAACACGTGTGCCTCCATGCCTTCGAAGCTATCTATGTATGCCCTGTATTCGACTCCGAACCTGTAATATATATTAGGACAATAACATAGAAAACATGAACACAAGTCAGATGATAAACTAGAATATGTAAAAGATGATATGAAGTATATGCAACATGTCTAAATATGATATACTAATAGTATACATGAACAATATAAATGCAAATGCAATGCTGCAAATATAAAGCATGAGACCTCCGATAGACTAAACTAGAAAGCTAGGGCTAGTATTTTTTCATTAATTTTAAGGATAGACCTCACCTACAATCGACACATAGCTTGGAATCACTTCTTTCTCTTTTTCTTTCGTTCTTATGCCCGTCAACAATTGAAAAGAAAGTGTAACTTGGCCAAAGTCACAAGTTCATACTTATCTCATTACAGCATCAATCCTAATACAATATCGCTTGACGAAATTACTATTCAAGCTATAAAAAGTCACCGAATTAAACAAGTGATATCATTAAATCATGTTCAATAATATCATTAATTTTAATTTTCGCAAAAAATTCGCTCAAGATTTATGTGACTTTACAATACCACTCCAATGAGAGCGAAATGAGTGTTTTTGTTTTGAAAATGCTACAAGTATAAAATATTATAATATAAAATTTGCATATATTTCATGTGCAAGTATGGGTGCATAAGGGGAAGTCCCCTCAATACCAAAATAACATTTTCTTAAAAAATTACTCTCGATAAATTGCTACAATCCGAAGACAACTTATTATAAATATTTTTAGTTCATTTTAATTAAAATTAGTTATAGCAAATTATTCTCAATTTATTGTCATCATGTTCTCAAAACATCGTAATTATATAAAAAATTTATTACATTGAGAGCAAATCCGTGCATAAGATGTTGCGATTGAAGTGAAGCAAAACAGGTGAGGTACCAGAACACATAGGAGTTTCATTATGCAAACTAAAACTTCTAAAATTTGATGGTACCCAAAGTGATCTGCCTGGGCATGATTGAGGCTAATACAAAATTTTCGAAGTTGTTTATAAGTTTCTAACTACACTACCTAACATGCCGAAATAGGACCCCTTATTTCAAATTTTCCATGTTGTAATACTTGGATTTGGGGGACCATCAACCACCCCTGCTTTGCAGCCGCGGCCAAACTCTCAGTATCGGATCGTAAGTAATTATCAAATTTTCACAGTGACTCAAAGATTCATCTCGGAGTGAGAAGAGGTTGACTAGACTACTAGGAATTAGGAGTAAGTATTCGAATATACTTGACCCGAATTATCCGGAAAAAAAAGAAGGGATTCCCAAACCTGAATTACCCGAACCCGAAATAGAAACAAGAAACCCAAACTCGAACCGAACCCGAATTAGACTAAAACCCGAACCCGAATTACCCGAACCGAACCTGAATTATATACATAAAACGATGTCGTCGTTTATATATATATAATATAAAATAACCCGTTTCATTATTCGGGCAATTTGATTAATTACCCGAACCCAAATTATCCGAATTTTTGAAGAAAAAAAACCCCAAACCCAAACCCGAATTTCAGATTCAGGGACCTGAATTTTACTCACCCCTGCCAGGAATATATATTATGATTGTAATATTTTGGTGGTGGATTTAGTTTAGTCATTTAATCTTGGTTCATGATTTCATCGAACTTCATTTCAATAAATTTTAGGTAATACATCTTGAAACAGTGCAATGTGATTCTCTGTTTGGGGTAAGGGAAAAAAAAAAAAAACCGATGCAGATCTAAAATAGACTACTTCGAAATTTCAAAATGTTTTCAAAACAATGCATCACTAAGTCAGAAGAGAAGTGCACAACTCCTATAAATTTCCAATATATACTTTCCTAAAATATTTTGCTCAATTGCTGAACAATCTGATTTTCGGACAACTCGCCCGGAAAAGTTTAAAGCCACAAAACTTATTAGCATGGATTCACAGAACACAATACATTACAGTAATAAGCAAACAACTCATTGACCGACATACTGGGCTGCAATGATATGCAAACAGGTTTCTTCAGGAAAGGGTTGTGTATTAAAACAATCTCTCATTCTTATCTTTCGAATAGACTTATAAACTAGCATCTTAATACCGTAGATTCGAATCACAATTCACAACAAGATAGAAGCAACCTTTCTAATGATCTGAATTTTCACCGAATAATCTACAAGCAAATAGGCTAGGCATGCACATTCTTAGTAAGACTTCAAAAATGTCTCTACTCTTCTAACTGATCTAGATTTTAATGCCATAGAAAGATAAGCAAGATCCCCATGAACCCGAGACAACTGCTATCACAAAGTGATGGTGGAAACAGAAAGAGGAGAGGGAGGTTTTGGTGGCAAGCTCTGCTCAGGAGATTTCTCTTGGGATGCATTCATGTTCACCTTTATCCTGTATATACCGAAGAAAATTTCAAGATTAACAATTGCAGAAGTTACACTTCACTGTAGTTTTTTATATTAAAAACTATACCAACATGTTCTGGTACTGTTACATTATGCTACAAAAGCAAGACTCGGAAACACAATTGCTAAAACTGCAAGGCCAACCTAAGGCACCAAAACCCCTAGGGGCAATGTATTTGTATACAAACCAACTCAAATTAAAGAGGTGAAAAGGCCAGAAACTTTACCGGTTGTGAATATTTACATATTCATCTGTCTCGTCCAATATCTCCTCCTGTCACCCAAAAAACAATTAATGTCAAGGAGAGTCAGCAATCGAATTCAACTGTATAACTTGATTGCATGACTACTACCAAGGCTTGTTTTTTGGCAGCAATTTTTACATGTACATGCGTTGAAATTTTTTATTAAATGAATGGAATCTCTGGAAGCCAGTCTTTAGGCTACTTGCTCTGGAGACAAGCGAAAATCATTAAGTCAAAAGTAAATAAAACTAGCACATTCTATTAGTCACATACATTTCACCAAATGAATAAACTTGCTTCATTATGACCAAATGCATGAGTAGTAAATACTATTTCACTTTCACCTACTTCAAGTAATATCATAATTGTAACTTGAAAGATACACGGAAAAAGATTTGAATATCAAAGAAGAAAATGCACAGATGTATAAACTTGACCCACAAATTCAGAAGAAATCAACCTAAGAATATACCTGGAGAAGCTCCTCGATAACATCCTCCATGGTGATTACGCCCACAACCTCTTCATTGGGTGGGAACACAGGGATAGGAGCATTCTCGACATCTAAGATGCAAAAGGAACAACCTCTATGAGCCTTCTTAAAAGCAGGAGTAGGCGGCGGACTTCTCTTCTTCTGATGATCCCCATCACTCTTAACCAGAGCCTTATCAGCATTGTGCGACTCGGACATAATAACAGTACTTTTAATCCCATCAGTAAAGTGCATCTCTAGGTGTTTTGATAAAACGAAAGGCAAAAAAGCACAAACAAAATATGCAAAGATGAGGAACAGGAAAATAAAATTCACTGGATGGTAAAAAGGGTAAAGAAAGAAACAACAATATATTGGAGTACAATGGTGGTGAACAAATTTCAAGGCAGTTCTTCGTTCAAGTGAATTTGATTTTTTGGAGGATTACAAAATCATAGCGTTGAATACCATCATAATAATGATCAGGAATTTTGCAAGATAAAGTTATCCAAGATTTCACCACTCCCAAGTCAAAAGTTAATTTTCTTACTAAACTTACATAAGACTGAACTCTCTAGATTATTTCTGCAATTTTGTAAGGTTGTAATTGATTAAATCTGTATTCAAGCGTTTACATAGTTCCATCATAAACTTTCAGACCACAAATTTTTACATTCTTCAATCTCTCGCCAAGCAAGGATAAGGCTATATGCATAAGTAAAAACTGATGACCTTTTTGGTGTGCAGAATTTTCATGGTTTGAATTTCCTCTTAGAGTAGACTACGTAACTGTTTCGATTACTTTATTTCTCACTTATACTGATTTTCTTACTGTTTATCTCTCCAACATTTTTCCAGATTTGTTCTCCATCAGCTCTGTTCCGTCACCATGTGGCCGTGGTTTTATTTGACTTATTTTTGGCCTTGGTATTATCAGCCAAGTTGATAACACATTTCTCGCAATAGAATACACATGTTGACTTAATTTATCAGGCTACCAAAGTGTTCACCTTCTTTTGTTTTCTTTGGAGTCCCTTTAGATGCATTCAGGTCTCTATACACAACAGCAAGGTGACTATGGCCCTTTTGAAATTCATTCAGTATATCATAAAGAGGCATGTTCTCCGACACTCTGAAAAAAGCACAAGAAAATAGACACAAGCATATCAGGTGTTACACAATTTTATAAACATCATAATTTATCTCAAGTCAAATATAATGCTCTCTGCATTCTAAACTAGTTGGCGAGGACATGTTTAGCCAGTTATGTTTGCTTAGAATTGAACAAAGTATCGTAAGTCCTTTTCCTCTGTTTCTGCTGAGGAATAATAGGACCAACAAAACTCTGTACAAACCCTATTTGGTTTTAGATTCAGTACAACTGTTTGGTATTAGATTCTGAAATCTGAACTACTTGCTGAGATAATTAGAAACCCTATGCTAGAATTTGTAAAACAATTTGGTGTTAGATTCTGCAATTCGAACTAGTTGCTGAAAAAATTAAAAATTCTCTTTAATATTGCATTCAGTGGACCGCCTTTTTCCTAATCCTCAAGTTGAGGATTGCAAAAGGTGGGCTGAAAAACGTAAAAATCAAAACAACTTAGTATTTTTATAATTAGTCTTTTAGGCACTCATTCACTAAAAGCTCAAAAACTAAAGCTGCGAGCTTAACTGATTTCTAGTCAGAAGATCCAAAAAAAAAAAAATCATACTGAAGACCATATCAAATGGTTAAAGGTATCTCAAAAGCAGTTGAAAATTATTCATGGTTAATAATGAGGGATGAGTTTCATCCTTACCGAGGAATTTTTCTTATTAACATTTTTCTGAGAGTAACTCCCTCTTCTGGGTCAATAGTTAACAGATTTTTAACCTACAATCACAAAAGATGATTTCAGTGCACATACAAATCACTTCAGCAAAAGATAGGTCCAAAAGAAAATTCAAGAAATTGATACTCAAGTTTGGAGATGTTCCTGTATTGACCAAGTATGTAAACTAATTCGTAAAAGAGAGCAAGCAGTACTGAAAAACAGTCATACTATGAGAGAGAGCAAGCAGTACTGACAGCAAACCAGTTAATGAATTAGTCATTCAGTAATTCAATCAATATAACTACACCTACCATAACCAACCAAAGCCATGAAAAACAAGCTTGATCTTCCATCTTATCTCCGAGGACAGTATATTTACTAAATCCCTTATGCCAAAATCATGGCTAGGAAAAAATTTCAGTTTCTTCCTCATGGAATTTCTCATTTATGCGATCGTCTACCTGTAAAAAACTATGGTATATGACTTTTCTGTATCAGTCTATGATAAGTCATGGAGGATCAGAAGATGGTAGAGGCCATGAAGTCCCTCATATTGGGTCTGGATTTACTGCGGCCGAACTACATATTGGAAGGGCACCGGATTTGTTCGGATCCAATGAGACCAGGGCTGTCCAACAGTGAGGAATTCTTGAACCATCTCTGTAAGTTCTTGCCAAGGATTCGTCAGTTGAACAGATTCAAAACTATGGACCAAATATTCAGAGCTTATTTGGGTTGTATTTAATAAAGCCGGTGACTTGGATTTTTACAGCTATGTAATAGTTTGCTAAATAAGCTGTCATCTATAGGCTCATTCTCATTTGGATTCACTAAAGCTTATTTTTCTTTTTGATATAAAAACATGTGCATTTCTAAGAAAAAATACATGGGCACAGCTTATGTATTGGTGCTTTTCATGATTTCGGAAATGAGAAAAACTATATTAAAAATAGGCGTTTGAACAGCTTCACAGAAATAAACTAAAAGGCCAGATCTTTTCAGCTTCTAATTTTTATTTTTATATACCAGAGTATCTAGCTTAAAGGTGTGTAAAATTACAGCCTGTAGCCAAGATAGATAAGCAGGATTTCGAGCTGCAGCCAGAAAAATGCACTGAGTAAGATACATGCTCAAGGAAGAGTACATTCCAACGGAAACTTATGCTTCTTAACAGAGTTAATGGAAAATATAAGTTGCTTCCCAATGAATATTCACTACGATGCAATATGTTAAAGAAAAGAAAAAATACCAGGACAAGGGCAACGATATTTTTTGGATTTCCAGAATACACAGGAACTCTACTGTGACCCATAGTCATTATTGCATTCAAAGTATCCCTGGACAAACAGACATTGCACTTGAAATATACAAAGAATTTTGTATTTTAGCAGTAACTAAAAAAATAAGCTATAAACCCACAAATTAAGAGTTGCATCCAGATCAAGGGAAAATGCCTTCGATATGGGGGTCATGGCATCTTTTGCTGTCTTCTCAGTCAACTCAAGTGCCCCAGCAATGATAGTCGTCTCATCATGTGTCAAGTCTCCACCTTTCCCAGCCTAAACAATTGACCATATGTGCTTGTTTGGTTTAGTACAAGTATAGTTTTCTCTATCTTTTCTGCTCACAGGGAAAATGCGGTTTTGTTTTCATGAGGACGCTTTTGGCACTTTTTTGGGATTGACCAAGTAAAAACATAACAAAAAGCTTACTTTTGTTATTTCTGTTGCTGTACAAACTTACAATAACGAGTACAATTTATATTTATTTAATATTTTTTTAACAGCAAATGAGATACAACTACTTATAAATTCTGCCTGCAAGCGCCTTTTTACTCATAACTTTGGAGTTTCGGCCAAGAGAGAGACGGACGGGCACAGCTATAAAGGAGAAAAATCTAGTCGCCATTAAGTTAACAATTTTCTACTCTCCTACAACGAATATATCTAGTAATATCTCAACCAAGGTATTTTGTTAACCGATGGACAATAAAATAAATGACCATTACTACTGAACTTAATTCCGAATTTCAAGTCAGAGAACAGTACCTCATTGCCATGGAAGTTCACAAATGTCTTAAGTTCTGCCCTGCGTAGAAGAACCGCATGACCTTTACCCAGCATCCAATCCAAAACCTAGCAATTATTCAATAGTGTGCCAGCAAGAAGAGTGATTGAAGGTAAGAGATATGAGATAACAAGTCGTTCGCCATTTTTCTATTCCCTTTTTTCCAGGCAATCATTGCTTTGAAGAAAATAAATGCGATTACTTTGAAGAAAATAAATGTGTAAAAGTATCACATACATACCATCACAGCCAAAACATTCATCTAACTATAGAACGAAAAAATAAAACATCACGGCAATCAATTACCTTACACGGTATCAAGCAGACTCCAAAGCATGTAATTTATGCAATGTTTTCCGCAGGGGATTTTAATAGGAAAAAGTGACTTAAAAGAAAATCTCCAAAGATCCATGCATTTCTAAGGCTGAGATATTAATTTTCTGTCAAAACCTTATTAAGCAAATCCTAGCGGGAAACAGAAATGTAAGCAATTAAATTCCCTAGAAATCAATAATTAAAGCATCAGACCTTGCTAATAGGATAGGCAACGGGGAAGAACACCCAGAGAAGAACACGGACAAAAGGTGCCACCGTTGCCCCAACAGTCAATCCATAGCGTGTACAAATAGCTTGAGGCAGAATCTGCAACGAGAAATAGTTGAAGATTATTAGACTTTAGATTACATTAGAAACATAACCTTGGCAAATATGGTTCCATTTGAAATCAAGGTGCCTCAGTTTTTCATAATATGAGGCAAATATTTCAAACATTGAAAAAATAAAGCGAAGGACATAGAGTTAAGCATAATATCAAACAAACACAAACTCTAAAGATGTATCACCTCTCCAAACATGAGGATAAGAGTCACTGAGACCAGAACTGCCGCCCAAGAAGGCACAAGATTGTCCAAGAATATGGGAAGAGACTAAATCACAAGAGTTTTCGAGTCACAATCATAATCATACTACCAAAAACAATAAATGTTACGCAGGTAAATGTTTTGTCAGGCACCTCCATCGCCAAAGAGTTGCCTATTAAAAGGGTACAGAGAAGAAGGTGCTGATTCTTCACAACCGGAAATATTTTGGCTGCCAAAAACATAGTTGATATCTAAAAATAGTGATACTAAATGGATATCGACAGGGTACCACAGAAATAGCGAATTCATATGCAAAACATCATTATAAAATTGTGAGTCAGAAAGCAGTACAAAAATGATGCAGTAGAAGCCATTCGTCAGAAATCCAGAAATTACTAAAGAAAGAAGAAACAATCACAGGAAATGTTGCTCAGACAAAACTTATTCTCAAAAATACAAATTTCTTTTAAATGAATAATCATATTATCAAATTCCGAAAGTGAAAATGAGCTTATTAATGGACAATTGTATAGAGTATGACTACATAATCATATTATCAAATTCCCTATTATTTTGGTCAAAAAATGCAATTTTATCGAACAGGATTCGACTACTATTTTTAAGAAATAATAACTAAACATTTGGCCTGGCCCCCAGATCTACGCTTATATGCCCCCAGTTTCAACAAAATAGAACTGATAATTAGATCCCAATCAGTCACAAATTATTGAAAATCACAAACACCAAAATGAAATCGACACATTATTTAGACTATTGCTAGTTAACCCCTAAATTTTAATCCATGTACCACAAGCTTTATACCCCTAAACTTCAAAATGGAACTGAGAATCAACATTAGTCCTCAAGGGGATCACTGTATCAAACCCTCTATATTTAGGAGATTGAATAGTACTCGATACATTGCTACCAGAGTTTCCTTGAGTTTGGCTCATTTTAGGAGTACAAGCGGATGCCTTGAGGGAATTCCTACCAGTAAATCTACAATCATCTCTCCCTATAGCTCAAAATCCAAAATAGATGTTAGAATAAAGGGAATGCCCATGCAATACCCTCTAAACTTGAAAATAAGACTGGGGGTGAACATAGGTCTTTGATTCAAGAGGAACACTGTGACAAACTCCCTATTGTTTTAGGAGATTAAACAGTATTAGATACACTAGTATGAGCAATCTCTAAAACTTAACCCCTAAAATTAAGTACAGAGATCACATAGAGTGACTGGTGGGAGTGCCCTCAGGCACCCCGATTTTGCTTAAACTCCCATGTTTCACCAAAATGGAAACTGAAAATTAGGCCCCAATTACTCAGTCAGTAACATATCCATAATTAAAAAGCACAAAAACCAAACTGATATTGGCACATTCTTTAGACTACAGCTAGTTTGACAGACATAGCTACATATGTATGCAATATATCGATAATAATTGAAGGTTGGTGTAGATATTAGTCAATAATTACAGAATATTAACAAATATTGTCTTATATGTATATGTGTGTGTGTGTGTGTGTGTGTGTGTGTGTGAGGATGTACTCCATTTATTATTCATTGAAATATACGAACATTATTTTACCACAAGATGGTATCAAGATCGTATTGACCAAGGTCAAACCTTTTTTTTCCCCACCCCTCGGTCTTGCCGCCGCCCATAGCAAACCCTACCGATCCCACCATCGCTGCTACGGTATCCCCTATTGTTAGCGCTAACACAGTTGTATCACCTGCAACCCCTGCCATGTCCTTTCAGGTACTTCCCACGGCTAACATGGCCCCCTTGGCTACGGACTCGGCCTCTTCCTCTAACCCTACGGCTATCAAACTCCACCACGTTATGACCCTAAAACTCACCTCTGAGAATTATCTTCTATGTAAGACTCAACTGATCCCTTATCTTCGTGAGCAAGATTTATATGGTTTTATCGATGGTACTAATCCATGTCCATCGAAAATCCTACCCTTTACTGGCATCAGTGGGTTACCTGCACCACCTCGGCTCAATCTTGCCTATGATATTTGGATGCAACAAGACTAACTTTTTTGAGTGTTATCATCTCTTCGGTATCCGAGGATCTACTTCCTCATATTGTTGAAAGCAATACTTCCTCGGAGGCTTGGAAAATATTATAGACCTCTTTTTCCTTTCAATCTCGGACTCGAGCAACCATGCTAAAATATAAACTCTCAACCCTCAAGAAAGGTAACATCTCTATTGAATCTTACTATTTGAAGACGAAGAAGTATGCTGCTACTTTGGCCGCTATTGGTGAGTTGTTTCATAATTCGGATTTTATTACTTATTCACTTGTCGGTCTTGATTCTAGTTATGATTCTGTTATTGTTTCGATTCATACACATGTGGATCTTCTTCCTCAAGAGGCTATTTTTCGTCATCTACTTGATCAGGAACTGAAGACGGAACGCAATAACAAGCTCGTCGATAATGGTCCACCCGTTCAACCCGCGGCCCATACTCACGGGGCTTTACGGGCCCTCTACCACCATTGAGCTCCTCAGCCACCCAAACCCCCTTTGACCTGTGAGCCCTCTCCACCTGCGGGTAGCCTCGAAGTCGTGGGCATGGCAGGGGTGGCGGTTATAGTCTCGGTAGTCCTCATTCATCCTTTTGTTAGCTTTGTTGTGAGTCTGGTCATACAAGTATACAGTGCCCCCACCGCTTTGATCATTCATTTCGGAGGGCAACTTGGGCAGCATATAATACAGTAATTTGCCCATCGCCATAGCCAATTACATATCCTCCACAGTATCCACCATAGGTGACTGATCCGAAAAAATGTATCGGCTATAAAACCACAAGTACATAGTGTCGATTGTAGTTTTATCAGTAAGTACGAATCTCAGAGACTCCTACTGACGTGGAGAATTACCTAGGTGTTTCTATCGATTACGGAGTTCTAAGGAAATTTAGTCAAATAAAAATAAAAAATAAATACCTCCGAAAGTGAAATATGACTAAATCTAAATGCAACTTAAAAGAAAAAAAAAACGTAACTTGTCCCTAGTTTGACTGTGATACACGAGTATGCTATATCCTCCCTCACATACTAATTTCTACTAAATTACTACTAGTTTCGAACTCCGATTCATAAATTAGATTTTTATGTAGAAAATAATTATCAAGTTTTTAATTTGGCTAAAGCACCTCGGGAGTGCCATTGGAGTATGCTCATAACTACGCCCGAGAGTTTCGAAAGACTTGCATA
>MKEJ01013860.1:1197-12524 GCA_001753735.1 Embelia ribes
TTACTTGTTAAGATGACACGAAGCTTAAATTTTTTGCATAATAATTTCTGAGTCTGGCAATTATAATAAATTAATTACTAAAAAATACACATACCAAAATTAGGTTAGATTTTAATTGAATTGAATCAAGGCTGCACGCGCGGGGAGTGTAAGATGGCATGATTGTAATTGAACTACTTGTAAGCTTAATTTTTTTGTATAATAATTTATTTGGGTTTTGCAATTGAAATAAATTAATTACTAAAAATTACACCAGCAACGAACTCCAAAAAAAGTTTGGTAATAATTGAGTCAAGCTTGCACATGCGGGAGGTGTAAGATCACACGATGCTACATGCTAGTGTATATGATTACATGCTGGGTTTCAAGGGTAAGTACAATGTGATTATTGCTATCCTAAGTTTAGCATTATTGTTTAATTATAATTTATGTATAGCACTAATGATCTGGTTATGTGTTTGGTGTAGGTTTATGTAGGCTTTTGTTAAAAAGATGGGGCTTTTGTTTACTATAAATTTTTTGAAGTACTAACTTCTGACGGTGTGTTAGTTATAAGTTTTTTTTTTTTTTATGAATAAAAATATTTTTTTATGTTATATTACTGCTTAGTTATGATTTGTGTAAAGCACTAATCTCTGGCTTTGTGTTTGTTGTAGTTTTATGCCGATTTTTGTAAAATAGATGATGCTTTTGTTTGCTGTTAAGTAGGTAATTATAATTTTTTTAAGTACTAACCTCTGACTGTGGTATAAGTTTTTTTATGAATAATAATATCTTTTTTATGTTGTTATTGGTTAATTGTAATTTGTAAAGCACTGTTCGCTGGCTATGTGTTAGTTGTAGCTCTATTTAGAATCTTGTAAAATAATGATGCTTTCGTGTACCATTTGTTGGTAATTATAATTGTTGTAAGTTGCTAATCCTACATTAAAAAAAAAAAAAATTGCTGATCACTCACAGTATGTTAATTATAAGTTTCTGTAGGCTTTTGTAAAAATAGATGATGGTTTTGAACTGGGTTTTTGCTTAACTATTGGATGATCAGAGTTTTTTTTTTCTGTAAGATAAATTGACCGAATTTTGACTGGCTGGATCATTGGATTCTGATTTTTTAAACTTGGTTTTAAATTAGCTCCAGGGCTGTTCAAGCTTTGTTTTTTATATGACAAATTGAGCAAATTATTAGTCAGATTATGATGTTTGAAACATGGTTTTGCGATCAATTGTAGGACTGATCAAACTTCTTTTTTGTTTTCCTTTTGTAGGATAATTTAGACTAATTTGGACAGTTTCGTCAGAGTATTGTTTAGTCTCCTTTCTGGCTTAGAGACAATGGGAAGAGAATTAGCATTTGAAAAATCAGAATTTGCTGAGATGGAGGATGTTAATTATACTGATTCAGAGGTTGTGTGTTTTATCCGAGATGCTCTGAGATCAGTCACTTCGGTAAGCATTTGAAAAAATAAACGTGGAAATACTGCTTATCACAGTCAGCTTTCTTTTCATTTTCAGTATGTAGGTCCAGATCGATAATCACCTGTTTCCAAATATTGAGTCACCAAGGTTATAATAGAAGTAGAATCTCATGTGCTTCTGTAAGACCCCATGTTCATTTTCAGTATGTAGGTCCAGATCTTGATTTATTGCTTGCATGGGTTGAGAAGGGCCAGTACTTGAGGACTAGACAATGAGGCACGCGCATCGGTGTCCAACTCTTACGATAATATAAGTTTAAGAGGAAGAGGGCAAAACAGCAGTATTAAGTGATTAAACAGTTGGAGAAATAAATGTGAAAAGAGAGGAGCTTTCCTCTCTACTGTACTTGCTATTCTTTTGTCAAATCTAGGTAGCATTTTGTGAAATTTGGAGATTATACATAGAGAGAGATAAATTGTGAGTTTTAAAGGTGTATTTAACTGTATTAGTTGGGGTATACCTTTTAAAAGATGTTGAAGGATTGACGGATTAAGGGGGGAGAAAAGTAGCAGTTAGTGACTGAGCGGACATTTTTATCCCTGATGTCAACTAAAGTGGGATTAAATCGACGAGTGTTGCACCAACACGAGTTTTTCCCTTTATATGCAAAAACATGTGCTCTGATTGTCAAAATATGTTGTTGAATTGGAGATGATATTCAGAAATTTATTTTTTCTGCTACTACTACACAGGTATCTACCTGCTGCCAAAGATGGGATATTAAAAAAATACACGTGTTGCTCGTAATCATCGGTTACTTTTTCTTAGGAAAGTCTTTATAAGCTTAAGATGATGATACTGATTTATTACATGTTTAAAGTTATTCCCTTATACTCTCATTATAGAACATTCATTGTATGATTTTGATGGGACGGATAGCTAGTATGTGGCATTTGAGTGTGAAAAGATTTCTACGGTTGTACTTTATGTTGAAGGTTCTACAAGTAAATCTCTGACTTGAAACATCTCAGGGTGATATGGTTGGCTATGAGCAGCTGAGAAAAATAATCCACCACAATAGATGTCTTTCCCTTGAGGAGGTGGCACTACTTGAGGTGTGTTGTTATTGTTTATGTTTGAGAAAAGTAGTTTATTTCATTAGTTCGTAGCTGTCGTCTCTATGCCATGTTTCATCATGTTTTCCTTTGTTTTGATTCTTGTCTGCCAGGCGAGCTTAAAAACATTATCAGGAGCTGTCTCTTATATTGATTCTGCTCATCATGCGACGCTGCTTGATTCTGTAGGTTACTGGTGCTTGAAGTAAAATTTATCGTTGCACTATATAGGCCTATTTGGTTATGTTTATGCTTTTCTTTTGTCTTTTTCCTTCACATGTTCGTTGTACAAAGATTATTTAAACAATAAAAGAAAATCTTATCTGTCCAAGATCCAGAATATATGTAATTCCCTCGAGATTCAAAAATTCGTTGCATCACCACCATCATCTTTTCAGATCCATAATTGCTGAGAAAATTCGAGGTTACGACTTTTAAATCAGATCTATACAAGATTTACAAGGATTTAATGTTTCGACGAAAGAGAGGGAAAAAGGAGGAAAACATGAAAAATAGGAGAATCTGGTCGCCGCAGCGGATGGAGGGTGAAGAGGGAAAGAAGTATGAAAGAGAGGGAGGAAGAGAGGAAAATCTGGTCCAGTTGTGCCTCTTTTCATGCAGCCGCATTGAGAGATGGGGCATAGGTCAAAATATTGACACACCATATCGGGAAGATAAAGATAAGAGTGCCGAAACATCTTTTTTCTGTATTGGTTAGAAGCTCAAAGTTGGAACAGTTTTTCTTTTGGCAACAAAAAAGCACTGTCAAGTTTAGTGAAGATGTTTTTGTTGACAGTTTCTAGAATTTGTAACCATAAATTGGAAAAAAGAAATCTTTTCTAAATAAAGCCTGAATCTATGTTCCTAATATCAAGTGTGCCCATTTGTATTAAGCTTTGTGATTTATGTTTTTGGTATTGCTCTCCAGATATTTCAAATGAAATTGTGGGACTATGGGCCGAATGTGATGGATGCAATAGTTGACCTTATAGTATCCTTGGTATGTGACCCACCTTGCTATACTGCCTGGATATATTGGTAATCCCTTCTTTGTTAGGTCTTATTATATCAAATGCAGGCAGCTGCAAATGGAAAGCATATAGAGTCCTGTTTGGGCATGCTAGTGGGCAATTTTGTACCTCCAGAATCTTTCTTAGGATTGCTGAAGTTGCCACATGGTGATGTGAGAAAGGGTCAAGTCGTTGAACATGTTCATACTGCCCTGAAAAAAATTACGGAGTTAGTGCCTGTTGCACCAATGAAACTATCAGTTATAATTGTCCAGCGAATGCCGCCTTTTTTCTTTAAAGAAACTGTGAGTTTCTGTTGATACTGCTTTTGTTTTTTCTTCTGTTTAATATGATTCTCATGGACTGTCCTGTAGCTATGACATGGTCAAACAAAAGATTGCAAGCAAATATTATTTTTTGTGGCAAGCGTGTTTTTGGGAGTAACGTCACCCATTTTTGAATAAAAAATGTTTTTTTTTCGTTTTCTTCCATAACAACTTTGCTTTTACTTTGATTATTTGTGTTATAGCTGGCCTTGTAATGTAACATCTTGCTGGTTGTTTACCTTGCTTTTGAGTTATGGCTATCTTCTTTTGTTTATTATCTAAACTCGTCTGTTGTTCTTTGGCAAATTTTTTCCTTTCGTGCAAGTGCAGGTTTTAGAAATTGTGGTAGCTACTTGCATTTTCTCTGATGAGTTGTTTTAGACTTCTGAGGATGTGTCCATTTTAGTTTACCCTTATCAGAAATGCTAACAATGCAGTTCCCATATAAAGTCCATGGAAAAGTCATTGTTCTAACAGAAAGTGCCCGGCATTCTTTTATAGCATTTATGCCAAAATTATATATGCATATTGCCTTCACTCTCTTTTCGTTTTTTTTTTTTTGTGTGTAATTATACTCCCATCTAATTGTGTACAGCTCCAGCATTTGACAATTCTTCTTTCCGTGTTTCTGTGTGAACTATCTTTCTGAAGCCAATCTCTGTTGTTGTAGTTGCTGGCAATGTATGTGGAGAACATGCTTATATTAGAGAGTGGCTCTATTGGAGAATTAATTGGGAATGTGATGCTAAAAGCAGTGGTGGATAGACTGGTGGATTTGGATGTGAGTCTTCTAATAGTTTCCTTTTGAATCTTTGTAAAACAAGCTCATTGATGTCTTCCATTTTCTGCTTTACAGGTGTCGATTGAGCTTTTGCTTGACGATTCTAATAAAGGCATATTTGAGATGGAAATAGAAGATTTGGACGAGAACATGCATGATGATGACTTAGAGGATGATGAGGTCTGTAACGTACCAAAATTGCACTAATCTGCATGCTGAAAGATGTACTATGTTTTTATCATATAAGAAACAGTTTGCTTTAAGAATTTAACAAGGAAGCCTAGGGAACGTAATGGATGGACAAGTTATTTTGTTGCCGGCAAGAAATAGTTTATTAGATGGGTTTGACGGCATGTGCAACTTAAAAATAAGTATTCAATTTTCCCTTGATTGGAATGTACCAAGCCTCTTATTTTACTTGGCTGTTTGAAAAAGTAGAACATGGTGAAGTTTTGAAAGCAAATTTATGTTGTAAGATTGGTACTTTATTTGCTTTAAATCTATATCCCTATCAATGCGGCATCTATTCAGGGTTAATAATTGTAGTACTTGATTGACAAGTATGAGAGTTTGCAAAACCTAGATGGATTTTATTTCATTCATCATCACCATGTTTCTGTTAATTTCAGCTACATAATATGCCGTCAAGCTTGAAGAGGGCTCAAGGAAACGCATATGCGGAGAAGCTAGATAGCTTGTTAGTTCTTGTATTTGAGCACCTTAAATTATGTCATGACTGTGGACGTTTGAATAAGGTAAAGCCATTAAGCTGCTGCTAGTTCCTCAAGATTCTTCTTGAGTCGTTTATCATTCATTGATGCTGTAACCCTTCTTTTTGGTACCTCTTAATGCCATAACTAGGTTTTCGAGATTCTTCTTGAGTCGTTTGAGAGAACTATCCTCTCTGCATACAAGTCGAAGTTCTCGCAGGTAATCTTCTGTTCCTGGATCCTTTATTATGAACAGAAATGCATTTGCAAGCTAATTATTATTGGTACTAGATTTAATTTTTATAATACCTGGGAAAACTTGTAACATGGCTACAGAGATGATTAATTCCTGCATCTTTGTTTATTTTTTTGCAGTTTGTTATGTTCTATGCATGTTCACTAGATCCTGGAAGTTGCGGTATCAGATTTGCTCATATTCTTTTCAACATTTTCACAGACACCAGAGAACCTCCGGTCAAAAGGTAATATCAAATCACTCCTGGAGATGATTCTAAAATTCCCCATTGCTGATTTGTTTGTGTCGGTGTAAATTAAAGATATTGTGGGACTGTTCTTTGATGTATAATCTGCATGGGGGACAAAAAAGAAGATACAATTGTCTTTCTAGTATTGTGATGTTGAGCTGTTCTGTGACCTTCACTGAATCATAGTATCTATGAGATACAGTAAATATTAATTTATCAAGTCTTCTGAATTTTGTACAGAATTTTGATTCTTTTGTTTGTGACCTTGTCCTATGCAGGATGAGTGCTGTGGCTTATCTTGCGAGTTACTTGTCCCGTGCAAAGTTTCTGCTCATTCCATTTGTCGTTGACATGTTGCAAAGGTAGTTAAAAATTCCTTTTCGTACTCTTCCCATATTTTTTTTGTTAGACAAGTGCGTGCAACAATGTGTCATTCTGAGTAAGTTCGTCTGACGAGGTTTCAGGTTGGTTGATTGGTGTTTGGAATATTGTGAAAATCATGATACTGATATGAATATTGAAGCTCATGGGGTTTTTTATTCTGGATGTCAGGTATAACTGTTCTTTGGCATGGACTAAACAATAACTCATGGGGAAATTTGTTTTGTTTTTCGTGATTTGATTTCCACATTTTGTCTCCAGCATGTGGTTTTTAAGTGCTATAGCCACTTGGAACTTCTCTGTTAGTTATAGTTTGAGTTTATGTGAAGTTTTGGTTTTTCTTGTACTGCAGGCAATGATGTATGTCCTTTGTTTCCGAATGCGATCGATGATAGATAATCCCCGTCTTAAGCTACGACTTCGCCGTATGCATATAGAAGCAATATTGAAACAGCCATTAGACCCATTAAAGGTGCATTACCCTCTAGGCCTCTTCTCTTGGGAAAAAGCCAATGACACAACGGTTCCATGTTTGTTCTTTAAGATTACTTACTGATTTATAGACTTACTGGAAAACTGGAAATTTTTGTACCTTTTGGTGAAACTGTGCCCAGTAAGCCTAGCTATCTGTTTTGAAGGCTTGAGGTTGGTAAAGACTTGTGTCTTTTTTTTTAACCCACAATTTTATAGGTGTGCCTTCCATCCATAGTTGAAGAATTTCTAAGGCAAGCAGAAGCTGCAGGTCTATTTAGACTGTCGAATGGAGGTGTCTTCACCGACCTGGAATCAGAACTTTCTAGAGCTTTTGGTGGGAGGGAAATGCTCGATATGTTCTTTCCTTTTGATCCATGTTTGTTGAAAAAAGCGGACAGGTACCGCCCTCTTCTCTCCTTTTCATATTTTTCCTTACAAATGACTTGTTTCAAATTTTCAACATAACGATTGTTTTCTTTAGTCTAGGAAGTGGGTTCCGCTTTATTGGTTTTAACTTCTAATTCATATATTTTTTCCAATATTTTTTATACTAGTATCCTTTTTATCCACATTTCTGTCAGAAGGGTACTATATTTCTGACTGTCAAAGTCATCTAAATTGGGGACTTTTTTGGAAGTTCCACCTCATGATTTTTGTAAGACGAATATGCAAAGATTTTACATATTTGGCATGAATCAGAAGATGTTCCAATACGGTTTTCCTCCTGTGGTTAATCTTTGATGGTTTAACTTGCCCTTCTTTATCTTTGCCTGATTAGTCTTCTCGGATAATGTTGTTTTATGTAGATATATTCGGCCACACTATCTATTCTGGTCTATGGTTAAACCCATATATGATAACGACGACGATGATGATATAGAAGCTAACAGTGAAGACGACGAAGAAGAAGATTTCATTGGTAGGAGCATGGTGGTTGGGAAGGACTCCGTGACCAGTAGTTACGAAGAATACAATCTTGATGAGTTTGAGTGTTCGATGAATAAAATGTCAATCACACCAAGGGATTCATTAATTTACCAGTTTGGAAGTGAAAGAAATGGTGCCATGCGAATGCCGTCAAGAATTAGGCCCTCCACAAGTCCAGAATCCTTATAGTTTGGCGATGGAAATATATACGACTACTATAATTTTTGCTTGCTCCAAATGTTGAGGAGCGAAAGCCTTCACTTGGGGGGTCCAATTTGTCGATCAGCCAACTAAATAGTCAATGAAATTGACGTATGTGGAGTGAAATTTTAACGATTTACGGTGAAGGTGCTGTCTCATTGTTGTAGTAATTACCCATCTTCTGGGTTAGCATTTAGAGAGACAGTTGAATATGTTATCTACTTTTTTGGTACTTAAATCTGTGTAACTTATATATGTGCTCGTGTAAAGTTGTATTCTTGTGATTTTATGACCCAAGTAATTCCGGGCTGGTGTGACTGTTTTGCCTTTCCTTTCTCCTTCCAACGATCAGCATTTGTAGCAGATACATCTGAGAATGACGCCCTTTTTGGCCGGGCTAACCCTGTTCGTAGGATCTTTTATTATTTACTTCGTCCTAGGACAGCAAGAAATAAAATTGCATGAATAATGGCGAAACATACTATTTATGTGAGTATATCAGTGAAATCTAATGTAGAAATGAGGTGACAATTTATTTTGCACGAGGAATAATCACAAGGATCATACATGAATCAGACTTTGTTGAGGTAAGTATGCACGGGTACCCTGAATAGCTTGCTCGAGAATAAGCCAAAGTCGAGGAACTTGTTCAAAAGAAGGATGCATCGTAAACAAAAGAATTCGGAGTTTTGAAAAAAAATATATCGGGCTGCGAATAAACTGGTCCTTAGTCTTTCGCCGGAGACTTATAGGTAATGAACTTGAGGGCCGCTCCCGAGCAGATATACAATCAGTGAATAAAACTCCTTCCGAAGAATCTTGCAAAATATGTTTTAACAGTTCTTAAGAGAGGTTGAAAAAAACATCTTCACAAGTCATTTACAGCATAGAGCCCTGGATACACTTTTTCGCACATACTTACACATGGGATACTAGAGTCTGCTATGACTCTACAGCTTAAGTTTCGTTCTTCAAAAAAACTACATATCCTCCCTCTTTACAAATGAACAATACTTAGCAAAGGGCAATTCAAACCAGAATCAAGTCTTTTTACAGCTCCTAGGAATTGATCTTCTAAGCCTCTTCCAGACAGGTTGAATGTTCTCTTCCTCCTTAGCTTGGTCCTCGCCATCATTGCCGCCTGAAAATCAAAGCAAAGTTGATGTCGGCTTAGATGTTGATTGCACCCACTATATTGTTTCCACAACTCAACCAGTTACATAATCTGTACAACATTATTTGTGGAAACTATTATTCCTAGAGACGGCTTGCAATTTCAACAAGTTTAAAAACAAAAGCATCTCATAGACGATATGATGGAATGAAATCCAATGCTTTCTATCGTACCATTTTCATGTTTTAGTGGTTCGGTATCCACATTGGATTCCATTCTCTAGGGTGGTAATGGACATCCAGTCCTCCACACTAGAATTTATCACTTCTATCATCAGACCCATCCTTACCCAACTTCAATATTTACAAAGGATGGCCATTTCGATTTGCGAGGCTTCTAATGCACCAAACTAGGGCCAAGTGCCCTTATGCCTTTTGAATGTAGAAGTGAGGAAACATCCCTACTTTTAAATGCTGACCAAGAAAAACTTCTTCAGCGTTAAAATGTGAAAAAGATGATATAGCTTTGGTGAGAATTTTCAGTACTCACTTGTGTTCAAATGTTTTTTGGTTCTTCAAAATAAAAAGGATAGGGTGAAGAGATACTCCAACAGGTTTGTTAATGGAGCCTTCAGGATTAAAGTTTGTGCCATCGAATCCAAGTTAGGTAAAATCTACTCTATAAAAGAAATTCAGATCTAACTACGGCTACCATGATGTGAGAAGCTCAAATCAAAAGGTCATTGAAGTGCACTTGGTCCAAAAAGTTACATGTAACATAATTTTTTTTTTCAAAAATAAAAATAAAAAATAAACAAATCTTTCTATGCACGGGAAATGGTATTAACTCAAGTACTTATAGGCATGAATATGAACAAATCCAAATGAATGAAGAATGAATAGGAGACCATGAATATTTTGAACTAGACAAAAAGTTGAAAAATAATTTTGAAAATGACATGAATTAAAAAATGATGAAGAATTAGAATTTTATGATAATTAGCTATAGATACAGAAACAAATTTATTTAAGTTATTAGAAGAATGGAAATTATAAATTGAAAATAGAGAATAGCAACTAAAAAGGAAACATAATCTAGGGATATATGAAGATATTGAAGAATTATATCAACAATTTAAGAAGGACAGTAATGATGAAGAATTGGATAAAATAGTTAAACAATTGGTTTAATTTGTACAATAGAAAATGAAAAATGACTATAAACGATGAATCTACTAATGGAACAAAAGAAATATATAAACAGGAAGAAACTCCTCGAGATGAAAATAACATAAAGTTACATAAATGGGAAGGTAAATATAAAGATGATAATCATAAAAGAATTTATCGTGAAACACGAAATTATAAAAATGATAATAAAAAGTATGTCCCACATAGTTTTGACCATAGACCAATATATGACTCTGGAATTAAGTTAAACCTATATTGTATAGCAAATAGATATGAAGCTATAAATGAGTCAGCAATTAGCATGATTGATATAGCCAATTTGAAAGACCATTGAAAATAAGACGAAATATACAATTATATGGTTAATACCTTTGAAGGGCTAATAGCCAATTAGTAAGCTTAGATAATACATGCAACCTAAGAGTCAATAAGAAATGTAACTACTGTAATAGATGTTACAAAAGGAATTGAGAATTGTATACGAGCATAATTTATTGGAGACACATTTTGGGAAGAAGGAGAACAACGCATACATAGATTAAATAGAATAAAATTAGAACAATTAGAACTCTGCCATATTTGTTATCTACATAATTTTAATTATAAGTTTCAAGAACTATATTATAAATTAGGAAAAATAAAAAATATAGATAAGTATTTCAGTAAGTTTCCTTACAGAATAGGGGAACCAATTGAAGAAGCCTATGAAAATTGGAAAAATACAATAAACAATCATACATATTCCTTAGGCAATAAAATATCATCCGCAAAAAAATAGATTAGGAAAGAATGTGAAAGATATAATACGCAAAAGGTAGCAAAGTTAGCATCTAAAAATATAAATAATTATTTTGGAAAATTAGATGAAACGCTAACAAAATGGGGATGTTCTTCTCAGAAAAAGAAGAATAGATCTAAGAAAAAATTTAGCCCTTATAAATGCTATAAAAACTATAGATTTAGAAAATAAATAAAAAAACATACAATACAAACAATCCCAGAAAAATATATTTCAAAAGACGATTTAACAATAAATTGTTTGATAAAGGAAAAAAATTTATGTCCTAAGAAAAAGAAGGATTGTGTCGCGCCCCCGAATCCCAAGCACCCAAGACCCGGGGTTGCGAATGTGTTACCAAACCCAATCTCATAAACAACCAAACAATAACCAATACTGAGATACCAATCATACACATC
>MKEJ01013862.1:0-10186 GCA_001753735.1 Embelia ribes
TAAACTGTACAACCGCTTATATGTTCACGTCTTGTACGTTGATATTTCCCTTATATATAGGATCAATGGACAAGATTTAACTACATAGATGTTTACATAGTTTTCTTACATAATTGTTTGTACTTGAATCATTTTCCATATGAGAGGGAGGAGGGCAGCAGGATCACGAGTTACCTGTGTGACGATGACGTAGAGTGGGAAAGTTAGGAAGCTAAACCAAAACTGAGAGACAATCCTGCAGATACAAAACGCTATGCCCTTGTAAATTTCGCCTTCCATTATAGTCGAATTTTTAGAAAAGGTGAAAGCATAGAAACAAGAGTGTGTACCCGAATGTCAAACGGATCGCTATGAAGATATGATTCGACATGAAGCAAGAAGGTCCCCTACTTTCCCACTGAGAAGAAATCATAGTTAGAGATGAATCTAAGGTATACATTTAGACACTGTGAGTGCTATATTAGTTCATATGGTCAGGTTTCATAAGAGCATTTATATCTTTCTTATTCCGTAATGAGCTCTAGTTTTCAATTATCGCCATTTTCTCTTTGTCATAAGATAAACCTGAGAGTTCTTATATAACTGGAAATGACACGCGGACCTATGAGAACATTTACATGGCAATAAAACAGTTAAATGCTCTTACCAGAGACCAAACAAACATTGCCATCTCAAATGCATTCTGCAAAGTGAAAGTCAAAAGTTGCAGGCATCAAGAAATTTCAAGAAATATTATTCCTTACTCTAAAAATTGAATTACATTTTCCATCCCATCAACTTTAAGCCCAACCTCAGTATTGTCCCTCCCTTTTCAAATGAAGCAATCATGTCCCTTTCTTCTCTGAGTGGTTGCAATGTGGCACTTCTGTAAAAATTATGGCTCTGTACGTATTACATGTATTTCGAAAGGGGATTTGAGGATAAAAAACTTTAGAAATTTGAAATTTTCAGCGTATTTTGTAGGGAGTGGTCCGTAAGTTCCATAATATGAGATTTTGCACAAGCGTTAGCGATTGTACTTGGACATCATGGATTTAAACTAGCTTTGCATGGATTCGAAATCCACAACATTGTAGGATAGTCCAAATCACTCAATCAACTCATTGGTGTCACAAAAAAGGAAAAACTTAGTCCCACTACATATAAAGGCTACATTTCCTTCACATTTCATCCAAATCCATATGAATATGAAAACCACGTACCCGAATGCAGCCTAAATATATATTGGGACATGAGTTGCTCTATTAATACTTTAATTAAAAAACATTGCACATTGCAACAGCATTGAGAAAGTCAAGCATTTGATAGTCACAGTCGTAAAGTACGGGACTAATGTGGGATTTGGAATAAAATTATGGGGAAAATGTAACACTTAAACTCTTTTCTTCATGTTAGCATTGTGTCAAGGTCCGCCTCCAATGTACCATTTGACACTGATTGGCGGGTTTGCCTGCCAGGGGGTAACAAGCACCACAGGGAGGATATTGGTAGTAAACCAACCAAGTGTCTCCCCGTGACACATTGCCACACAGAAATTGATTTCAGTTCAAAAAGATACGCAATCATTAGATACAATCACCTGAAATGATATAAATTGTATTAGCCGAAGCAGAAGCTTCGGATTCCCAAACCAAAACAGCTCGTCCCTCAGCTTAAACTGAAAAACTCCTGCTTGTGGACTACTATCCATGATTTCCAGGGCAAGTTTTGCCACTATGTAATGCAACTTGGTGCCAATTGCTAAGATTAACTGTATAACAAAAAATAAATCCAATAAAAAAATTGATAGTAAAACAACGATGCTGAAAATATAAAAGAATCAAGACAATAAATGAGACAAACACAGGCTCTGCGTACTTACAATGGCTGGAAGAAAAGAAAGCCAGAAGTATACATTTGTTCCTGCAGAAAGCCGAATTTATTCTAGAGGTATTAGCTTCCATACTTAAGAGTTTGTGTTGTCACAGTTTATAGCTCAGTCCCCTTTTTAAGTTAATAATGGTTTGTGTAAAAGTGAAGCTATCTTCATATGATTTTCCACATTATGATGCAATTATCTGCAAAGCCAGCTCAGTATGCACACAAGCCAGTTCAGCACGGGAATAGTTCTCATTGCACAATGTCGAAAAATAGTTCTTTTAAGGGGAAAAAAAGAGAGAAGAGGATTAAAGGGCAAATGTCATTTGGTAAATAAACCAAAACTAAACTTGCTTCGATAAATGAACTCTTTAAAATGGCCTTAGAACTTGGTAGCCTATTGCCCCAATTGATTAATGGGGAAAGAAAAGTACCATGGAAACCTAGGAAGATGCACAGTACGGCAAAGATCCAGAGAGGGACACTGCAAAAGAAGCATAAAAGTCATAAAAAATCGGGCTATGTAGTACCCATGTAAACAACAAATACACTAAACGTAAAGCTTAATGTTATTGTGTAACAAACCCAATGACTCAAACACACCACACTAAGTCTAATATTATATTCACAAAAGGGGGAACGAGAAGCAGGCTTCGACCAAAGAATTTGAGTGCTCAATTGCCAGTATTTAAAATCTGTGGGCGCTTAGTGCAAGTTATGCAAACTCAGGAGGCCTTTTGCAATTACAAGGAATCCTCTCCTGATGGTATAAATTGGGAAGTTGCCATAGCCTATGGGTTCCATGCTGAGAATTGTTATTATTTTTGTTATCTTATTTCTACTACTGTTTTAGTTTAATTTCAGCCTTTTTAGATTTACCAGCATTTCCATTATCTTTGAAATTGTTTCTTCAGTTGAATACAAACAGAAAATTGCCACAAAACCCAGCCTTTCTTCTCTGCTAATTCCTTTTTATTTTCGGTCCACAAAATAAAGAGAGCCTTGAGCAGTTTTTTTACATATTGTTAAAGTAATACTAGATCAAAACCAATACCAATAGCAGGAATGCTTCAGTAAGAAATATTGGAGACAGAAAGGAAATTAAAAAGCTTTGGAAAATGCAAAAGGACTGGTAACTGGAACAGCAATTCAGAAATATCGAAGCAAATGTAAATAATGTGATTAAAAGATAAATCGAGGTTGGAGAAGCTTTAGGAATCATGAAAATGATGCAACAAAATAATGCAAGTTATGAGATTGATCAATGATATCTCCGAAGGTATACTTAAGAGTTATAACTTCATAAAGAACCATCATCAGAACATGGCCAGCTTATTTGCTTCTTATGCTTAAGGTAATGTACATAAAATTTGTTTAAAAAATCATACAATACAAAAATATGTATCTAAGAATTCACCTGATGCCAACAATATCACGAAATTCTTCCTCCATGCTTCTGAGCATGTAATTGTGAAAATCATACAACAGTGGCAGTTCATGAGTCTGCAAGAAGAAAACCAACGAAATAAACATTTGAAAGTTGCAACAAGTTTAACTCTGTGTTCACAAACGTGAAAGAACGAAAGTAAATAAGTAAACAGAAAGCTAAAATCACAACTTGAATATAATTTCGGAAGCACTAACCGAAATGAAGCCCAAGCGCAAAGCCATGTAGTCAGCTCGTTTTATAGAACTCCGAAATTGGCGGCCGAAACAAAGCTGAAAACTGTAAAGGCTTAAATTTGAACTGAACTCCAAAAGATGCAAAATCATAGAACTTATAGCGTGATTTACTTTTGTTATCCTCACGTTGACCCCAAATCCCCTTTAATATAGCAAAAGTTCTTGTTTTCCCCAAAAGTTATATCCACTCACAGAGTGACACCTCATCCATAATATGATCATGGAGTTTTATTGTTCGCTTCAAAATTAAGAAGAGAAATGGGAATGGGTTTGAGTCTTATAGATCATGGGAATACCCAAATGCCAATCCAAGCCTAATTAAGTGAAACCATTATGGAGGGAGTCAAAGTAGTTGATCGTGTTTACCACAAAATTGAAATTTTATTATTTCTTTTTGATATTATGACCATATTCATGGAGACAAGCTCCTACCAGAAAAAGCAAGCAATAATAATAATAGAACAAAAAAGGCCAAGTAACCAAAATCCAAAACAACACAGTGAATTGATTCATTACCAGATAAATAAGAACTTTATGCTGGCTCCAAGGATGGGATGTGTGGTTAAAAATGAAAGAAGACAGTCGCCTTATTGCCATACTGTTTGTACCTAGATCGACATACACATATGTCAAGACTGAGAATTAGTGATTAAATTTACATTGAAGCAACTCTTGTAAGTGTGAACTCTACTTCAGTCGAAACAAGGCCACATGTAATCTCTTCAAAAAGTTTACACACCTTGTATTTCCGTAAGAACCATTGACTTAGCTTGATTTTCCCAGGCTCTCCAGCTATAGATCTACAAGCAAAGGTGGAAACTTACAAGGGTCTGTACGCTTGTGATCTGGACAATGTGTTCTAAGAATATGGTTTCTGGATGGAGTTTTCAATGAGTACTTTTTTGGAGGAGACCTGGTGGGTATTAGGTTCGATAAAACAATTTTTAACTTGTATTCTAAGTCTGAGTTTCATACGGGTTGGAAACTCAAAAGCAACAAAATACTTTCTGCTAGGGAAGTTTTTGAGCTCGGAGTTTTCTGAAAACGCAAAAGCTAAACAACTGTGTGCCGAATGGGGATTCTTAATCCAAAATAGCTAGAAACTCAAACCAGAAACCATTGGAAATGGTGCTAAAATTCCTTGAGGAAATAAGCAACACAGGTTAATAAAGAGAAGAATATTGAAGGGCAATCACTTGCCTTAATCATTGCAAAAGCAATAGCGGCAAAACTATAAGATACATGGATTACACCAAGCACGAACAAGAAACGGTGTAGCTGCTCAAGACTTTCCTTTGAAGCGAATGATTCTTGGCCCTGAGCGAAAACAAAATTAAATTTAGCACAGGAAAGTATAACACGTTGCAATTGAATTTGGCCTCCATAGTTAAAATGCAGTGAACTAAAAGTAAATGACTACCTTAGGACAGAATTCGCCCTTCATCTCCTTCTCAAGCTCATGAAAAACCGAATGATTCCAATTTTTAGAGCTTAAAACTGTCAAGTCACTTGGAAATTTGGAAACTTTCACACTAGTTTTGGGAACACATGGATAGAACCGACTGCTCGTTACTGCTGACGATTTTACACAGATCTTCGCCGCGTAAATGATCGAGTGTCCCATTAGCAATGACAAAAGCCCAAAAAGCATTAGCTCTGAAAATTTAAGACAGCGAAAAAAAAGTGAATTTTACCATTATAGGAAACCAAAAAAGGGATCCAATTAAAGCCGTTTAAGAAACTGCAAAGCCGAACCTTCCTTTATCTTTTGTAGAGCTGAGAGAAGAGATTTTCTCTTAGTCTTGTGCAACCACTGTAACGAAGAGGCGTAGTGAAAAATATATTTATTAGGAAAAAAAATGCAACTATGTGGTTTATATATTCTATACTTGGTAATAATATATGTCAATCTAATCTGGAAAGTAGATTAAAAGAGAAAATTTGACAAATGTGAGAACAATACATTTTCCTCTTTTCAGCTTACAAATAATTCCATGGAAAATCACAATTCTTCATCTCCCTTCATTCGAATTACCTGTCACTTCCTCTTAAATTATATTCTTACAAGGCACTCCACCAGTGCTCCCCATCCTTAAATTTTAGGATTAAACCAAGAGAACCTCCCACCAATATATACAAACACTATTCGATTCCCTAAAAAATAGGAGGTAGCTACGTTTAGTCCAGTTCTTTGTTTAATTTTTGAAGGGCCTGCAGTGTACACACAAACGTACCCATGAGTCTGCTAAGCGGCTGTATCCCCGAATAATTTGAAAATATCCACTCAGCATCTTATTTTTCAGGGAAAAACCCCCCATAAAAAATTTATGTCCTTTAGCATCTTAAAAAAATTATACAACGTACACTGCCCCGCATATGTTAATCCCGATTCCTCAGTAGAGTAGACATTCTCCATATTCCACATTCTACTAAAGTAGATCACCCGAAAAAAAATATATATATGTATGTATATATTCTACTAAAGTATGGGATATAGAGATTAATTAAAATTCAGGGACGAAAATAGTTACACTGGTGGAATGCCAGAACACAAGTTTGTATGTGTTGGAATAGAATCATAGATTTACATGTGTATCTATCTATCTATCTATCTATCTATATATATATATATATATATATATATACAGAGAGAGAGAGAGAGAGAGAGAAATATGAAGGGTTATACATACCTTACCACAATGCTTGAGAGATTCATGAAAGAAGAACCCAAAACCAACCATCACAGACACAACTGTTGCAACCGCCCAGGTTGGGGTCTCTGCCAAAGATCGTTCTTCCCCCATTTCGATCCAAAAAAATCCACTAAAAATATACCAGTATTTAATTCAAACAAACAAAAAAAAATCCTTTTTCAGGGTGATTGATTGAAATCAAAGAATCATTACCAGTAAGCTACCATGAAAATATTAAAAAAAAAAAGGAAAAAAAGGAATTAAATAGAATGTTACCTATTAATTATTTAGGTATTGAGTCGTTGCAAAATGAGGAGAAGAGAATAGTAAAGAGGGCCGGCCATTAATGGAGGAGCAAATGAAGTTCAAACAACCAACAAAACGTGCATGGACTGTTTTGAACTCCATTGACACCCTGGCCCCATCCCCACATTACATAGTACACCTACATGTCGTATCTTATTATATATATATACACAATACAATTAAATTTTCATAAATGCTATATGGTAACTATTACATTTGCGAAATACTGTTTACATATGATATATTCTTATATAAGATTACAGTATCTATCCACCGTCATGTGATTGGATTCTATAAACCATACGGAATGTTTTTTTTTTTTAATTTTTAAATAAATAAACTAATTTATTTCTAACTATAAAAGAAGTTGAATGCATTCGATTTATTTAGATTAAAATAACAAATAAGTTTAATTTAAATGTTAAGTTTAAAAATATTATCCAACTTTTAAGAAAAAAATTGAAAAAATACAAAATGCAACCAAAAGTACATGGCCCATCAAATGGTTCCACATGGCACCACATCTGTACAATTTCTATTCACAATGTTTGTACATAATTAGAAACTAGTTTACGTAACAAAAAATCGTATCTGTCAATATTAGGACCTAATTCTACTGTTTGGCCACTAACATTTTTGGATTTTAGCGACCTTGGCAGTATGCAGAGAAACATGTACTAAAGCTGAAAACAACAAAAGGTGCTTAACTTACCACTCAAATTTTCGGATTTTGAGTGTTCAAAAATAATTTTTTTATACCAAAAAGTATTTCCCACTTGCATAAAAAGAGTCCAAGAGTGATGACTTCTCAAATGAAGCCCATTCTCACATTAATTACTGTGAGCAGCATTGCAAAAATGCTAGATGACAATAGATATATACTCGAATACTGACATTACAATCATCAGTGTAAGCGTACGTCTCATCAAAATACGCATATTCTTCACCTTTCCTCAGCCGTCAGCCCATCACATCAAAAGGTACAGAATATTCCCATGAGTAAAACAAGCACCAAAATAAACAGTTGACCAATATCATCTCATTCACAAAATTCAGCAGTTAATTCTCCACCCTCAGAGCTGATTTACATAATCGGATATGAGAGCCGACCAGCTACTGTTTACTTATATCGATGCTTGATTTTCTTTTTTGAAATAACGCCTACACGTCTGCATAGAAAAAGAGATATCAAACAGAGTTTGAATCTTCTAAATGCATTTCAAAAACCAATTTAGCAAGCAAAGGTTTTTTTCCAGATCCAACCACTTGGCGGCTCGAAGATATATTTGGATTCATGGAAAAAGTTGTTTGAAATTTGGCAGGTTTCAGTTAATTTTGGTGTATATAGCGACTGTTCAGTTATTATCTTAAAAAAGCAAAGGACTAGGAGCATGAACGAGAGGGTAGACAACAAAGGGACAGAAAGTGATAGAGAGACTACCCACCATCACAAGCTCAATATATTCTAACCTTATCGCACTTGTTGCAATCTAATGACCATCATGTCAGTACATGCTAACAAAGTAATCAATAAGAACACCTTCACATGCACACCGTGGAAACTTGAAGGAATTTCAAAAAAGGAGCACCAACTTTGGAATTATACAAAAAATAAAAATTAAAAAAAAAAATATTGAGGTGCCAGTGGCTCATTTCGGTATTCCGACTTCCGGGAGATGCCAAGTAACTCAAAGGATTCCTTTTCAGGCCTGAAATCATAACAAGGCAAGTAAAAGCTCAGTTTTGCAAATAAGGCTCAAAATGATATGAATTAATGCTCAAAATGAATTAAACCTAGCTTTCAAGAGATTTAAAAATAGTATTATCTAAGCATAATAAGCAAGTAGAAAGTGACTCAAAATGGATTCTTGAGAATTCTAACAATTAAAGATCTAATCACAAGGCCCAATTCTTTAGTGAAACTTTCTAAAAATGTGTAGTTTTATTCGTTCGAAACCGTGTTCAAAACTTCAAATGCAACTAATTAATCTCTTCAATTATTTATCCGACTTAATTTTGACACATTTACTTGTTTTGATTACAAATTAAGCCAAGGAAAACCACATCAAACATTATGATCCAATATTTTGAAGTCCAAAGAATTAATCAACATAACTAGCAGATGCTCGAGTTGAAAGATAAACTTGTTTCGTAATCAAATAAAGCTAATGACAAAGACATGTCAATTAGTAGAAATAATCTTGATTTCAACTAAACCATAGGAAAGTTGTAAAAACACACTCACACACGCACAAAGGTAAAAGAAAGACAAGACTTCTTCAAACTCTCGGTTTTGATAACGATAAGATCACTTTCATCCAGCAAGGCCCAAAAGAGAAAGCTCTATCAAGTCATAATTAAATGCCAAATATGTTAATGGATACCCATATTATACTGTTGACGAAGACGTCGAAGATTAGCACACTTCAGCTACTAAAGTAGAGAGCTCTTTTGTATTTTGTAACTTAAAAGTCATTGAACCATTTGGAGCACCTCCACTTTCCTCTGATAAAAATGGTTAATGATGTCAATTTCCTTGAACCAAAAATAGCTTTAGAAATTATTACGTTCCCCAACCACAACCGGACTAACATCTGTCTAAAATGACAAAATACTATTCAACGACAAGCATGGGTTTTAAAGAGATGTTCGGCCATAGAAATTGTTAAGATTTTCCGTGTCAAATTCTAATGCTTTAGATATTTTAGTAATACTAGTAACCTGGTCAAATAATAATAATAATAATAATAAATCACTACCATCTTTCGAAGTCAATGGAAGAAAAGAATTCTATAAATGGTCAAAGACAGTTGGCAACAATATAATGTTAACCGGATGATATATATTTTCAAGCAGACTCAATAAGGGATTAAGGAAATATTACGATCACATAAAAGGTCACGTTTTCCATAATTGCAGTGCACTAACAATTATCGCGGAATTTAAATATATGATCGCCCTATTTACTTAGCGAAGATACATGACAGAAAATTCCATTGCTTTAGCAGTGAAGCATATGGTGAATGTAATACACATATGCACATATCCTTGTTACTATTAACTGAGAAACCGCGTAAAGATGATCAAGTTGCAAGAACATTTCACATCGAATCAGTTCAAAACGAAGACAATGTTCATGCATTTGCAGTGGTATTTTCGGTCATTTTCTGTGGAGGAGTTTTTGACATTATTCCCGTTTGGCAACCGAGCTAAAGATATCTAAAAACCTTAAAGAATGACATGAGCATCATCGGTAGTCAATACAAGAAAGCATCGCCATTACGCAAGTTGCACAGGCTTTAGAAAATAGCATGAAGAGAATCTAAGTTATATATATATATATGTCTTATTCATAATATTTTACCACGGGAATTTTTTTAACGGTAAGATTTTTTTTACTCTAAAAAGAATTAAGTTGATTAAAAAAAGGGAAATAAAATAACGATTATATTAGTCATATGATATAACCAATCCCCTGAGATAATGTGATTAATTATAATAGTTCGGTACAAATTTTCGATCTATAAATCTAACTACTCTATAAAAAGTATCAATTCCATAAAATACTTCATTTATTTTTCTTTCAAGCTTGTCGTTCATCTTATTTCTTTAGAATAAAAGTAATCATATCCAAAATTGTAAATTAA
>MKEJ01013868.1:0-21995 GCA_001753735.1 Embelia ribes
CCAAGAACGAGAAAAAAATTATTATGTGTACTCCACATAAAAATTGCTCAAAATTGGTACCTTTTATGAGCTCAAATCTCATAAAATCACGTAGAAAATCATATATTTTCCAACAAAATTGCAGTTTGCCCCAAGAGATTTTTGACAATTACATAAATTTTTTGTGATTTCTGAACTTACACTGTACCTTCTTTAAGTTTGTTATCCATCACACTTTGCTCTCAAAATTTTAGAGCAAAGTGAAAGTCAACTTGTTTTCTAAGAATAAAATATACTATTGTCAAAATATGTTTTAACTAAAATATATTATTACCCAAAAAAAATATTATTACCAAATTTGAGGGCATATTGTTACCCCCCAAAAAAAGTAAATATATTGTTACCAAAATTTGAGGGCATATTTTATTACCAAAAAATGAAAATATACCCTGAAAGGTAAATATAAGCTTATATCAATAAACCCTAATAACATTTTTTGTTAATAAAACCACTAATAATCACCCCATTAACATGAAGCAATGTTAGTTCTCAATTTTAACTTTTATAATAGTCTCTCAATTCTAAAATAATTTTTCACCTCTTTATTTGGCCATGATAAAAATAATGTTCATTTTCTAAAAATAAGTTGAATAAAATTTTAACTTTTTAAATTGCCCTTTATTTTAAATGCTTTTGTGCTCACTCCTCCTAGAATGTGAAGATTTAATTACTTAGTCAGTGCATTGTAGTTTTCTCGGTAAGAGACCGGGTGTCTATTTAAAGTACTCATAATTATATCGGAGGTCCCAAAGACTTTCTAATTGCGTGTTCTAACATTTGAATTCATATTTATATTACAAAACTAACTAAATTATACATACTCGTAAATGCTTTGTGGTTTGTCCCAATACGGAAAATGGTTTGACTACAACTAAATTTCACAATTTATCAAATATAATAAATTCTAACAATAATAATAAAGATCTTGCCTAAAACGGGGAATCAAATAAAGTAGTTCCTAATTTCCTGAAATAATGAGTTCTGGTAAAATTTGTCTAGAAAATTACTTACATTTATTTTTTAGTTTATTTCTACCTAGTGTACCATCGGGGGCTTATCAGACTCCATAATTACGCCCAGATGATTTTTAAATTACATTATACAAGTTAAAAACACTAGACTATTAGTTTAAATCAATTTTTGGATTAAGATTTTATGAAAATCGTTCTCATCAATTAAGGTGTTATGAGGTTCCACTAATCTATTTTCATTTCCTAGACAAAAATAAAGCTAGCCTAAGATACAAAAATTAAACATAATAATATTTAATTGAAAACATACTAATGACAATATTGCAATTAATTAGAAGGATATTATGCTAATAATTAAACAACTAAATCAACAAGAAATTAATAACTTACAAACATTAAACCAAGTTTAATACAAGATTTGTCGAAGTAAAACTCCACCAAAAGCTAAGCAACGATTCACCCAAAATCTCCTTACTCAATCACCAAGGATACCAAAATAAAAAACTAGAAGGAGGAGGAGGAGAAATATAGATAGAAGTGAGAGCCAAAAACCAAACGCTATCAACTGTGTATGTATGTCTTAAACCCCACCAACCATACCTAAGTTAGTGTATTTCTTGCTTTTGAGGTGGAGTGTTGGCATAATCCACCAAATTAGTGATGAGTTTGGTGTGTGATTAGTGAGTAAGTAAGAGTTTTTTGAACCATGAGTTTAATACGATACAACCAAGTTTGATCAATTTGGAGTATAGTCTAATCGATCAAACCTCCTTGGATTTGTTGACCAAATTGTTTTCCTTGTTAATTCTTCATTTATCGATTCGTTGACTTTTAACCATCGGATTTCAGTACCCAAAAGTTTTTTATGATCACAAATTTTCCATAAGTTCCAGCAACAATTAATTTGACTTTTTTTACATCAATTGTCTGAAATGCGCACAAACATGAGTAATACCTAATATAGTGTATTACGTGCATCAAATGTCAATAATTACTATTATAACTTCGGGATAATACTCTTATTTTATATAGTTTTATATCCTCACTTCCTGTCAAGATGCAGAGATTTAGATAAAGTGCAATTTTGAAGGTGCTTGGTTCCTCACTTCATGTTAAGATGCAGAGATTTAGATAAAGTGCAATTTTGAATATTTTCTATGTTTTCTTTTATCTTTTTGGCTTAAGAGAGTGCTTGGGAAGTTTACTGAAATACAACTCTTACTTGATATCAGGTGACTAAAGCAGTCTATAAGTTGGAGCTAGCTCGAAATTTAGGTGTGTCCATGTGTTAAATGGGTATTTGATTTCTAAAATGCTGCGTCACAGAAGGGCCTATAGATAGATATAAGATTGCAAATGACTTGTATAGCCTTGTTACCTTTATTAGACTAAACATGGTCTAGCCTGCACCTTGGTAATTCCCATTTGTATTTGGTGGTATTATGTAACAACTTTATTTGAACAAATCACCATATAATATTTAATTCTTATTTAAGTATTTGTAATTTTTATTTATTTTTATCGATTTACATGTCCGTGCAGGTCGTTCAATTATTCTCATGTGTGGATAAGATAAGCTATATAGAATGGGCACAAGATTCTGAGTATATACTCTGTGGCCTCTATAAGAGACCAATGATACAGGCGTGCTCCCTATCCCAACCTGACTGGACATGTAAAATTGACGACGGTCCCGCCGGTATTGCTTATGCCAGGTGGAGCCCTGATAGTCGACATATACTTACCACCTCTGATTTCCAACTTCGGCTTACGGTTTGGTCATTAGTGAACACGGCGTGTGTACACGTGCAATGGCCAAAACACGCGTCTAAAGGTGTCGCTTTCACCCAAGATGGAAAATTTTGTGCCATTTGTACCAGGCGCGATTGTAAGGACTATATTAACCTTCTCTCTTGTCAAACATGGGAGATAATGGGCATTTTTGCAGTTGATACATTGGATTTGGCTGATATTCAATGGTCTCCAGATGACGGTGCTTTGGTCATTTATGATTCCCCTCTTGATTATAAGGTAGATTATTTCTTTAATTGCTCTCTGTAAATTGTATGCAGGTCACCTCGTAAGTAATCCTTAGTTTGGTAATGTCATGCAATGCATAGATAACTGAACTAAAAGTTGCTCTATGTAATGTGTCTGCATGTCCTCTTCAAGTTTAATGATAGTCTCATTTCCTTTTTCGTTGTATGAAAACTTGCTCTATATAAGGTTTTAAGTATGCATTTTCGGGAGAATTGGGAACGTAGAAAATTATATTTTAGAGAAAAGATAACAGAAATTGAAATGTTTCTGTTAAAGAACCTTAACCAAGCATGTTTTTTAGTCATAAGAACTTGTCACAGGGGACTCCGTCAATCCCTTTTCTGAAGTCCTAAATTTGGAAATCAACCAAATTAGCCCTTTTGCATAAACTAAAGTTCTGCATCATTTATTTGAAACCATGTTTATGGAAAGCTTGTTAGGCAAATAGAGAATGAAATGGCTCTGGCTAAGTGAAATAGTTGTTTTTACTTTTTCCCCCCCATTAATTTGGTGATAGAATTGAATTAATGGTGAAACGAAGTCTCCTAGGCAACAGCTCTCTCTGACAATCATCACAAGTTTTTTCTTACAGAAGGCCGGGATTTAGGTATATGTACTTTTGTGCATCTGGTGCATTGTGGATGCAAGCAGTGGTTGATTGGTTTAGACACTTCATATTGACATGATTTTTTCAGGTTCTTATTTATTCGCCAGATGGGAGGTGTCTACATAAGTACCAAGCATACGAAAGCGGGCTTGGCGTGAAAAGTGTTTCATGGTCTCCTTGTGGCCAGTTTCTAGCGGTGGGTAGCTATGATCAGATGTTGCGAGTACTCGATCACCTTACTTGGAAAGTGTTTGCTGAATTTAACCACTTATCTACTGTTCGTCCCCCTTGTTGTGCTGCCGTCTTCAAGGTATTTTACATCTAATATGCAACCAAACGTAAGAAAAAGACCCCCTTTAATTTGGTTGCATATGTGTTAGTGCATTTTTCTGGCTTATATACAAAAATTAAGTTTTGCTTGTTGAATTGTGATTGTAATGTGGTACTTTTTAGTATGAACAAGTAAAATGCAGCATAGAACAGAAAGCTTACTCTCGGACTTTTATTTTCTCCATTTTACCTTACTGATTTTACAAAATATGTGAGACTATTTATGTGTGTGACAGAAGTAATTGCATGCACTGTTATAAGTATTCTTTTTCCTATACTCTTGAACACAATACGTCTGTTTACTTGTAAGTTCCATGTCGTAATGAGTCCTCTAATGACACCTCTTTATCTCAGGAAGTGGACGAGCCCCTTGATATGTTGAGATTAAGTTTAACTGATGACCATGGTAGTTCTGGTAAGTAGCACTCATGGAACTCAGACCTGTTAACTAATTTGTTGCAGTGTATAATTATTCCTACTTTCTGTATGAAAATTATCGTTTGAGTAGCTCCATAGCCAAATGCTTTTCATTTCTTCTCGAAAGTGTTTTGTGCTGAAACCTCTTTTAATTTGTTGTCATGGGAATTCCTATTATTTGTTGAACTTCCACAGCCATTTTTCCCTTTATAATATCTCCCTCCATTTGTATATGCAGAAGATCCCTCCGAAGGGCATAACCAAGTTAGGTATGATGTCATGGAATTGCCCATCTCGTTGCCATATCAGAAGCCCCCTGCAGATAAACCGAACCCAAAACAAGGAATTGGTAAGCAAATTTTGCCTTATCTGATTATTTTCCATGCCCTTCATTTCTTTTGGATAACTTGTGTGATAGAAAATTGCTAGGCTAATAAATTTCCAAAATTGTGTACGGGCCCTCTGGCATTAGTCAATGAATTTTATAGCCATTACTCTATTAGTCACTCTGATCAACGAAAATAGATGCGATTATTTCATGAAAATCCCTCTCTACGCAGGTCTCATGTCATGGAGCTCTGACAGTCAGTATATCTGCACTCGCAATGATAGCATGCCCAATGTTCTCTGGGTATGGGACATAAACCTCCTTGAAATAGCCGCTATTTTGGTTCAAAAAGATCCCATTCGAGCTGCTGCCTGGGACCCAACTTGTGCTCGTCTCCTTTTCTGTACAGGTAGCCCTCAGTTGTACATGTGGACGCCAACGGGTGCTTATTGCGTTAATGTTCCGTTACCCCGTTTTACAATTATGGATATGAGATGGAACTTTGATGGGAGCTGTGTCCTCCTCAAGGATAGGGAGTCATTTTGTTGTGCTGCTGTGCCTGTCCTCGACGAGAGCAGTGACTATAGCTCCGAGGATTGACGACTGATGAGAGCATATAAGTTTATTCTGATATTTCTGGTGCCGAAATTTGGTAATAGAAATTGGAATTGTTTTGATCCAGTGAAGAAGTGAAACGTAAGCTCTCTGTGGTTATGAAACTGTTAGTGAGAAATTGAACTGTCCGAAAATACACTGTTTGTAATGGGATGAGGTAGATTACTGGGTTCATATGAGATTAACTCTATTTTCTATACTTTAATCTTGGTTTCTATAATTCGGGATGTTCATTACGGGTCTACCCGCCTGGTACCCAGCGGGATCATGGGTCTGAGAGAAGAAATATGAGAGTCATACCTGCACTATACCCCACATATATATGGTGCATGTGCGATCGTGGTGCAAGTCTACCTACAAGGTTAGTGAACTGACCAAACAGGTAAGTCCACTAACCTTCTAAAATTGTTGCATCTTAAGTTACTAACTATGACTTATTTTCTTATTAATAATTTATATTTTTTTATAAGCTATAAAATGAATAATTACGCTATTGTGATACATATTGGAAGAATAAGGAATAAATTGAATGTTGAAAAGTATAGCTATTGAAAATTAGTAATTGATTATTGTTGGTTATTATAAATAAAGTGGGTGGTGGTGTATTTATATGGAAAAAAAAATAGTTGTATTTACATACGGGTATGCGGGGTAGATTGCGGGTCTGCTTTTCAGATCCATACCCGTCCCACGTAACTGCGGGTACATATCTATTGCTGGGTTGGTGTGGGTCTTGTCACCAGGTCCGTGTTATTGGTGAACAAAGTGCTAAGCACCCTAGAAGTTATGGGAACACAAAATAAACTAGGTCATTATATACCGTCATCACATTTATACAACACCTAATTCATTTTCTTGATTATTATATATTTATAAAAAATTTGAATAAGACATTTTCATATTGCTAAATCTTATACCATAATATTGTTGTATGAACGTCGTGACATTGATATGTATTGTTTTCAATAATAACATATAAACTTATCGTGGACAAATTTTCAGGACATTTGATATATTGTTATATCAATATTATCATAACATCTTCATAGCATTATCATAGTAGCAATAATGTATTACCAACATTATTATCATGGCATATTTCGTAGCATTGATATATGATTACATTCATTATATGATGATATTTATAGTCGTTGAAATCGTAGTCGAGAACATTCTTGATATTTATAGAGTCGTGACAAAATTTATAGGACAACTTTGTTGTTCCTTTTCGTGGAATATTTGTAGTTTTTTAGGATAAAAAGGACTTGCTAACCGTAGAAACAAAAGCATAGCCATTCGTGGAATTTTGAAAAGCATGAATATCATGAAATCATTGCATCATGATAGTTTATTATAACATTGGTATTAATGGAAAATTGAGTCATTTTTTATTTCTTTTTTGGACATATAGTATTGATTTTATAACATTCATATAAAGCAATGAGGTCATACAACCTTACTGTGAAAGTCGGGAAGCCAGATCTGGGATACTTCCATTAGTAGCGTCACATTTGGTGCCAGATCAATGAAGGCTAGGTCACGTCGAACTCGGTGGTGGATCATAAAATTTTTGAGAACTTAGATACTACTCTCACTTTTGATTTGATTTGTAGTCGTAGTAATAGTGTTCGTCAGTATCATGTATACATTCTTATGCATAAGCATTTACATGTTTACATTCATAGCACTCGTAGTTCATTCATGATTTCTTACTTGAATATCGTTGATAGTGTGATCATTTGCTGATTTCCAAAGCATCTTCATACTTCGTTTTATAGTATTTACATGTTTACATTCATAGCACTCGTAGCATGTACATACTTATTGAGACCCCGTAGTCTCATACTTGAATTGTTGATTGGTCATCTGACCCATTTTCTTTTTTTCTCCTTTCGTATATCGTATATGAAATTGCTTTATAGACTTGGAGTTTCGAGATGATCATGCTTTGGTATGGACTCAAAGATGGCATTAGTAGATATCTATAGTCATAACCTTAGATGTACATGTTTATTTTGTTGTAGAAGTTATAGCAAAATTAGATATGTACCTTTATTTTTATCAAGCATTTAGCTTGAAACTTTCTTTTGTATAGTGTTGGTGCTGACCTTCCTACTTCTTTTTTTGTGTAATATTGCCCTGGCCTTCCTACTATTTATTTCCACTGTGTATATGTAAATTGGAAGTTTACTGCAGTTGCCACTCTAGAATGTTGTAGTTATTATTGGAATGATATCTACATTTTAGACTTTGTTGTATATTGGACTCGTGGAAATGTGGATAGACTTTTGTATCTATTTTCATATTCAATTATCGTTGATTTTGATTTTGGTTACTTTATTTCTTTTGTCACATAAACTCACAACCCCAGATTTTTATGGGAAAATTCGGGGCGTGATAATATATATATGGCTAGGCTTATAAGCATAATTATTTATTAACCTTAATAAGTAAGAGGGTTTGATTATTCATTATTCAAGTCATATAGGCATATTAGTAAATATTTTGTAGTTTGGTCAACCATCTTGGATTCGCTCTATCACATCCTAACTTTTAACCTGAAAAATTTATCAAACAAATATTAACTTAATTTCAAGAATAAAATTAAAGTACAAATTTTTTACAAAAAATACTTTCTTTTTGTTTTGCATCACTATGTTTGGATAAGTCGAATAGAGCATAAAAAAAATCAATATGCTCCTACGAAGATAAAACCAAATTTTTTGAAATTTGGTCCACCTTTTGAATTTCATGAATTTTTATGCTTATTATAAAGCTTTCAACAATATCAAAAGTTGAAAAAGTGATACATGGCCCGGATACTCCTCTACAAATTATGTTCACGGAGTAATATGGTACTGCCATATTTTTTGCCTGGAAATATTGCAAATCAATATTTAATTTATCATTGATAAAAATATTGAATTAAGACATTTTACAAAATAATAAATTTGCTTCCCTTACACCCACGTGCTTGTAACTTTGTGTCACCAGAGTAAGCAAGAAATAAAAATTACATGGACTTCAGTTCATTTGCTAAGCTATGCCCCATCTTCAAACATAATCGTCAACCTCTCATGTAGTTGGCAAATCTAATATGGAAAATTTCATTAAACTGGGTTGATGGAAAGGGCCCAATCTAATTGTATGGGCCATTATATATCATATATATTGAAATTATAGGGATGAAAGATAATGCTTTTCTCTATTTTCTTTTTCAGAAATTTAATATAGAAAATTTTACAAATTTATAAGATTTACTACAGAGTTTTAACAATATTTTTCTGATAAATACTTGTCCTGATAACGTGTTATAAATTATATTAGAAAACAAATATAATAACCTGCAGGAAAGTAAAATAAGAGATCAAGAATTACATGGTTCAGTCTCAAGTTAAAATAAGTTTAACTTGTCAATGGAACTAATAACGATGTATATTTGTATTAATATAAACTGAGATATTACAACATAGTATAATATGTAAAATAAAACTTGAAATCTTAACCAAATTAAATACGTTCACGTTCTTATATTTTCTCCCTTTTTCTCTCTTTTCTATACCTTATTTCTAGTTTTTTCTCTTCGTTTTTACTTTGTTCTATAACCATCTATTTATACACAAATGTGAGGCATTAGTCAATGGTGGTAGTTATGCTTGCATGGTACATAGTGTTTGCATTTAATGATTAACTCTATAATCACATCAGATATAGTTAAACTCTAAGAAAGTATCCTCTTAATTGTAGAAATAATCCCCATAGTTTTACTAAAAGTTCTATTTTTGTCTCTAATTTCGATTGCAACACTAGTATTCATTAGTTTTGGAAAAATAACATAATTGGTCTTTTTTAAAATTGTGTACTAAATACTCTTTCATTCAAAATTGTTAGACTGATATTGTTCTAATGGAAACAACGAGGACCAAACACAATTTTGTCCAAACTATGGAGATCATACGTGTAATACATTAACGATAAACATCGGAGGGTATATTCGTCTTTTCATATATACCGATTCGGACGCATCAATATAAATGGTCACCGCTACAAAAGCTAGGGTATAAAATGCCCCAATCTCTCTCCCTCTCTTTCTCGCTCCTCTCTCCAAGCATTCCCAGTAGTGCCGGAGAAGCCGATTTCAGAGTAAATTCCCAAACTTTATTCAATTGATATTAGATTTACATATGTATATATATGTATTCGAATTCTTATTATTCTATTTTTTCGATCAATTGCCTTTTTTGGCACATGTAATCTGTTTATAGTCGACGATTTAGTTTTTCACCGATTGTAGTGGTTTTTTTTTTTGCTTTTATGTGGATTCGAGTTTTTTGATTTACGTATGATTATGTCTTTTTTTTTTTGAAGATATATGTACTGTTTTGTGGTTTATTTGTTTTGCCTTATCTGGTTCCCTTAGAGATATAAGATTTGTTCAGTTGCAGCTTTTAAATACATCTAGTTTAAAAACTTATAGCTCTTTTAGGTTCTAACAGCAAAAAAAAAATCGTAGAAGCTAGGGGGGCAAATTTCACACCATCTTTTAAGCAAAAAGGCAGAAAAGCTCGAGCTTAAAAGCTTCAAACAAACAAAGCTTGCATTTGGTGTTTTAACTTTCGTTCATTTGTGGAGTTATAGATTGTTCATTATGATTAATTGAGTTTTCATTGATTGTGGTAGATTTGTTATGGTTTTTGTGGAACCATCATTTGTTTGTACTTGGTGATTTGGGTTTTCGACAATTTAATTATTCTTGTTTTTGTTTTTCAAGGGTATTTGATTTTGATTTTCATCGATTTAGTCAATTTTGCTTCGGGAAATTTGAGGTTAGGTTTGTATATGCATACTGCTTCTTCCAGATATGATGATCTAACATATTTCACTTGCATCCATAGTCTGTTCAGAGATGATGATTTAGTTTTCACTTTTCACCATTGTTGATGGATTTGTTTTTTGGTGTGTATGGCTTATGAATGCGCTTTGTCGACAGATCGTGGTAAAAAAGAAGAATGGCAACCTTTGAACTGTACCGTAGGTCAACTATCGGTATGTGCTTGACTGAGACTCTGGACGAGATGGTCTCGAACGGGGTTCTAAGCCCTGAACTTGCCATCCAGGTCCTTGTTCAGTTTGATAAGGTGAGGTCGTAGCAAATGAGATCCATATATGTGTGATTCAAAATGTGTTTTTAAAATTTGTCTACTGAATTTCAGTCGATGACTGAAGCTCTGGAAAGCCAAGTTAGGAGCAAGGTTACCATCAGGGTAAGAGCTGCTTTTAGTAATTTTCATGGTGGTAGATGTTCTATGTTTTATCGATCAGGTTGACAAGTAAAGTCTTATTCTGCATTTAGAACTAGATCGCTTATGCAGAGAAAATAAAAACAAGAAATTTTTAGTGGATTGAAGTTTTTATTTGCAAAACAAAGATTATGGGGCTTATATTCTTTTTCAAATAGCCAACTGTTCTTTTTCCTTTGGTTTCTATGGTTCGCCCTATGTTACCAAAATTATTAATATCGTAACGAATTGTGAATTGGTACGCACGTTGCGAATTGTGGTACACCTCCGTACCAAATCGCCAAATTTAGTGAACCAAGACAATCCGAGACAATTGTACTCTTAAAATTTGTTTCCAGATAAAATATTGATGTTATTTTTATTAGTTTTAAGTTTGAAAGAATTATATTTCATATTTCAAAACAATTACACAAATTTAAGTTAAGTTTAACTAGGTCTTGACTTTTACAAAACTTAATATGGTGTCTTCATATATGGTAAGATAACCCATAGAAGACCACCCATACCATACTACGTTTTACAATATGTAGTGTACCGCATTTTTGTTTTTGTTCCACGTTCCGGAACGATCTGCATTCTAGGTAACATAGGGTTCGCCTTTGGTTTGACCACGAGCATAAGAAATCAATGATTTGGGAAGTCAACAACAGTTGCATTCTTATAACCCATTTTTATAACGGTTGCATTCGCGGGGCATCTATGCTGATCATCATTTTTTATGCGTCCAAGTTAAAAATTAAATAAATGCCTAAAAAAACCGTGTTTCCGTTGTTATCAGTAATGAAATGATTGATCTGCTATGGGCTATCTGACATGATTGAGCTTGTCTAGGCATTTCTTATGCTCGCTTACTGTTAAATAGCTGTTTATTCCCTTTAACACATCTGCTTCTGCTTGATATATGCCTAGGAACCTAACCTAGGCATGACTAGTAATGAAATTAGTTTTGTGAACAATGGTGCAACATTGTTGGTCTTGGACATAATCTTATTCCTCCCTGCAGATCGGTAATTTTCTTGCTTGAATGAAAAATTTTTCTTCGCGAACGTCTCTCTTAATTGTTAGTATTCTCAAAAGCAACAATGGCCAATAAACTTGGTAAAGTGAAAGTAAACTTGAGTTTGAAATGTTGGGCTTCACATTTAAAGGTAAGCTCATGAGTTTTACTAAATTAGCTAGATCTTAGCGCTACATAGGGTTAAAAATTAGGCAAAAGATTTAGTTGGTGGATATCTATCAGTCTGGAAGGACAAATAGTCGGGTTAAATTGAATAAAGATATAGCATAATGGCGACGGAGGTGTATTGTTAACTAATGATATTCAGGGTCATTTTACTTTCTTCGAAGTATATCGTTTTGAAAGATAACAAAGTCATGAGCTAGACTGAATTATCATGGGGTACTGATGTTAATGGTTGAACTACGGCCGGTTAACAATCTAACATGAATGTGAATAGTGACAAGGAATGGATGACAACTACTGTGATATTTATGGAAATAACACTTTTTGTTTTTGTAACTTGATATTAAACATTCTATAAGTAGTCAAAATTATCTCTGTTTTGTTAATGTTGTTTATGCCTTCAGACAACTTTTCCCAGCTTTGAATGGACTTAGTTATCATGCATCTCGAGTGCTGGTTCAATCAATTTCCTATCAAGTTTTATAGTGGGTTGACTGTTTTGAATTTAGTTACGGAATGTTTCAAGCCACTATGGTTGTCATTTTCGCGAAATTATTACTGTTTTGCAATTGATGCCATTTGATTTTAAATAATATTTCAAGACTATTTTAGGTCATTGATATCAAACCTAATCTCTCTCTCTCTCTCTCATTTTTTTGTAGGGTCATCTACATACGTACAGGTTCTGTGACAATGTCTGGACCTTCATCTTACAAGACGCTACGTTTAAGAATGAGGAATGCCAGGAGACCGTTAGTAAAGTTAAAATTGTGGCGTGCGACTCCAAACTTCTCTCGCAGTAAGATATGGTAAGTAATCGGATGTATCTAAAGCTGGCATAAAAGGAAGTGCGTGAGAAATTAACTTTGCTGAAACTATTAGAGATTTGGTCTGTTGTTACAGTGTACTGAGTATTTACTTTAACATCTATTTATGTGTGTTGGATATTTATTGATCATGTTGCAATTTATGACATTTATTTGGGGTCGAGTTTCATCGTTGTATCATCATGGTTTTCTCCGCTCTTGATTGGGTGTGGTCCGTAGACTCTGGTTTAATTTTATATGCGATGAAAAGAAGTTTATAAATTGGACTTATGTCTGGAAATGATTATGGTCAGAAAAATTGTTAGCAGAACCTCTGCACTTTATTTTTCTTTGTTTTAGATGAGAGCGTCTATCTTATTATTTGTTTCTATAGCATCACTCCCTGCATATGATGTAAATAATAGTTGTGGTTAGGAAAATTAACAGATTGAGATGTTTGCTCTGCAGTTGTTACAATATATTTTGAAGAATAAGGGGACTCCAATTGTCATTTAATTTGAACACTTCACATTTTTTCTTTGCTCGATTGTGTCGATTTAAATTACATCTAATGGCTATTGTAATATGTCTATTTAAGCTAGAATGGTTGAATAGAATCTAAAATCAATCCAACTAGGTGTGTTTGCGGTTTGATTCGGGCGTTTTTTGACGAAAATTAGAAACCAAACCAATAATTGATGAGCGGTTCAGTTTGGTTCGGTTACGAGAAGTTCCACAAGCAAAACCAAATCGAATCAATAACTAGCGGTTTGGTTTGAGTAGTTTACTCGGTTTGAAGATGAATCTAACATTAAGAGAAAAATAACTAGCTCCATATCATAATTAATTAAATTAATAACATCCACACCAAGAAAAAATGAGCACGCCCTATGTAAATTTTTAACATGGTAACATAAGATATTTGGACATTAACAACTTGCAAGCGAATCAAGATTTGAAAATAATAAAAAACATAGCAAATCACAAAAAATTTCAATTGGTAGCTGACATTCATGCTACACTAACAAAAAAAGAATAAATAAATAAATAAATAAATAAATAAATAAACGAATAGCAAGCGACATCAACAAATGACAACACAGAATCTACAAGCATTCATGTTTGGTTATATTTACACATATAGAAATGTATATTACTATTTTAAAATTTATACATATATATATATATATATATATACATATACATACATACATATATGATAATTTCTATATTGATCGTGTCTTTATTTGAATGAGCTCTAATAATTTCTATATATCACCGGTATAAGAATATTAAACTTTAAGATCTTTTCTTGCAGCAGACAACTACAAAAGTAGAATTTAATCCTGCTAGCTATAGTGGAATCCTAGCCATGTAACTAAAAGAGAATTAACTTATCTCTTTTTTTATTTATTTTTAATTATCATTTTAGAAAAGTAATGAAACATTAATTACTCTTTTTCTATTTTTACGCCGATTAATTGATTATAGTGATGTGTTTTGAGTATTTAATGAAAGATAATAAAATAAAGTACATCTATATATATAATTTTAAAATTTAGATAAATTAATAATTATCTTAATTTATGTGTCACAACCTAAAATTACAGAGGGATGGAGGGAATAATATAAATCAATAAACACCATTGCCGTTGTATGCTACCATTCAAATAAACACACGTAAAAGAGAAAAAATGTATTTTTAATTTATTTATTCCACTATTGATTTTTTCACATCTACAATGTCATTACGAGAATATGTACCAATATGGTTCTCACGCATACGTATCAAAATTCTGCCCAAATAACTTATGGGTGGGCAATGTGAGAAAAATGATACAAATTCACTCAATAGGTGCAAACTAACAAATAATAAAAAAATAACTCACTCGATTTTTCAATTAAAAATCTCCAATTGAATAGTTTTTTACGGTCGTTCTTATTTTCCAATTCATACTAAATAAACGAGCTAAGAATTCCCAACTTAACACATCTGTTTTTTATTATTTTAGCATTTTTCCAATCAACTTTATCATTTGTGCTCAAAATCCTCCAAACCCACCGAATATATTTCTATGAAAAGCTATTACATTTGAAACAAAGTTTCTTGTTACTAAAGTTGTCATTTGTCTACCTCCAGCAAGCTTTCACTGAAAAAATTACAAAAAACTTCGGATTGGAGTATATTTGAACTAAGCATATAAACTAGAAATATATTAAATTAATAAATTAAAAATCACAATAATAATACTAATAATAAATAATACTAATAACTAATATCCTCCTCGCCGGCAGAGAGACACATCCCTCGCGCCAAACCCAAATCAGACACACGATACTTTCTCCGTACATTCGCCCGCACCAGATCACCCCATCAAATAGACAAAACAAATCAAATAAATGAAGGGTAAAATTATACTTTGACCCCATGAGGTTTCTAAACATTTCAAAATACTTCACTATATTTTTTTTAAGTTACACTATTCTTCCTTGAAGTTTATATATTCATTGTATTTATTTTTATACCCAAAGTTTTTGAAAGCAAATAATGATTAAACTTAAATTCCATAAATGACCAATAAAAGTATCAAATACTCCTTAACTAGCACCTATTCTGTAGTATTTTTATTTTTAAAGAAAAGTTTATATAAGTAAGCATATATAAGCGAAATATTTTCCTAGAATATGACTTCAATCTTCAAGTATCCAAAATTGTTAACTTCAAAATGAATAAATAAGGCAATGAAGTTAGTAATAATATGATTTTCCAAATTTAAGTTAAACTTGTATTGTGAATTGGGAAAAAAGTATAGTTTTAGATACATTAGGGGTATTCAGAAATGTTCACAAACCTCATAAGGCAAAGTGTAATTTACTGAATAAATAAATAAAAAAACTAACGAAAAAAATATTCCTCTTCCACTCTCTCTCTCTCTCTCCCCCCGAGCGTATACCGGATCGAAACCTCTTCCATTTTTCTCTGTCTCTCTCTCCCTCTCTCTCTCTCTCTCGATCTCTCTCGACGCATTCAACCATCCCAATTCTTCGGCTATTGACATGAAGCGATGCGCGGTGAATTAGAATCGCCGTTAGAGCTCGAAATCGGAGCTGTTTTGTAGCGGAAATGGGCGTTTCTCCGGTGAAGTTTTTGTTCCGTTTTTTGATCCTCTCCCTCATCTCATGGCTTGTGTTCATGTGAGTATTTAATTCGTTTTTTCTTATTTAATGGTTTGATTTTTGCAGCATTGATATTAGTTTCGCATTTATTTGATGACTTGGTTGAGTGCTTAAACTAAAACTGAAATTGTCTGTGACATAGTTGTTGCGATACACACACACACACACACACACACACTTGTGCATTGACTTACTGAAAGAGGCACGTTTAGGGACATTCCTATGAGTTTGCTGGGGCTACATCCCAATAAATTTTTATTTGAAATTTTAGAATTAAATTTTTAATATAATTTTTTATTTTTGATGTATTTTAAGCTTTCATAAAATTATGCTTATATAGCATGGGTCTGTCCCTGGCCACGTCATCCTGACTTCAGAAACTTTTATAGATTTGATAAAATTTTTGGGAAACGCACACAATTTGCCTGTGCGAAAAGAAATGAAAAGTCCTTATGTACACTCGCCACTGTATATGTGTGAGTATTCGAGTAACAAAAGGTGAACTGGTAATTCCAAATCTGACACATAAGTGCCGCCGAATTCTTATGAAAAAAAGTTCAGTTCCATGTTATTGAAATCGCTAATATACTGGCGAAATGCCAATTGGTATGCATATTCCGAAATTTGGTCATCTTCATGCGAAGGCGACTCAACACAATTATTATTATTATTATTATTATTATTATTTTATTTATTTATTTTTTAATTAATTAATTTATTTTTTTTTTTTTTTTTTTTGTAACTATAATCTAATATAGATGAGTTAATTTTGTTGCTATTTCTATCTATTGGAGCTTGAAGCATCAAGTTTCATATTTGAATATGATTTCTCTTTGTCATGATTCATGAACAATGACAGGAGGTTAAGCAAGGCTTAACTAGATGCCGACTTCTAGAAAATTGATATAATTGTCTCCGTTATGGTTGGGCATTTTACAGCATGTGGCACACCACGTTCCCGTTTTCATTACATGTTCCGGAACGATGTGCTATCCTAGTAAGATAGGTTCATATGGGGAAAGATTGAAAGCGAACACAAAATATGTTTTCTCACCTTTTTGAACTGTTTGGTAATTCATTCAATTTTGTGGACCAAAATGGCATGGAGAGTGATTTAACAAATGCAGTTACATTTTAAGTTTTTAAAATTGTGAAAATGGACAGGAAATAATGAAAATGAGTGTTACCAAGCAAGCCCTTATTTGTTAATTTTGATGTGTAACTTTATGCTTTGAAGCGTTTGTATGGTTGCAATCAGTTTCGCATTGCTTTGGTGAAGTGGTTGATATTCTGGATTGAGAATCTATTATTTGGTTTCCATGTGTTTGGAAAATTAAGTAACTCTTTACCAATCACTAGGGTTGTCTTGGCTTTTGTAATGGTAGCAAAAGTTGCAAAGTATTTTGAAATCAATATTAGTGATTGTCACTCTTACCTATTTGTTGTTGAAATTATTATAGACTTGGCAATGAAAAAGCTGAAAGAATTAGTGATTGGACAAAGGAATTAATACAAAGACTATTACGATCGACTTGCAAAAGTATTTTGTTAAAGTAATTTTGAAGAAATAGAGCCAATTTGGTCCTCTTCAGAGTTTGGTCCTGATCTGTAGGGTTGCAATGGCTTTTTAGAGGCAAATGAATCCTTCGTCCTCATTTTCATTTACCTCAATTGTTGAAGGTCTCAGCTTCATGTTCAGTAGGATGGAGGGCATGAACTTTTAATATCAAACCCTCCTTGAATTGTGTAGCTAGCTTGATTGTTCATATTCATTGTTTACTCCAATATCTCTTGTGTTATTTGTGGCCTGCGTGAGGATTTGGGCAGTTGAAGGGTGCTATTTTGTTATTTGAAACCATGTCAAATTTAAGAGTTAATCATCCTAAGAGTGACGACCTTTAATTGGGGTTGTGAAGGATGTAAAAAAATTGGGTTTGTTGATCAATTTTAAGGCTTGGCCTTTTCCTACAACCTCTGTGGGAATGCCTCTGGACCTGAGATTGACATTTACTGTGGTTTGGGGTAGTATTATTGTGAGATTTGATAAGAGGCTTGCTACATGGCAGAGACACTATTCTAAAGGTGTGGGATTGGTGCTTATCAAGAGTATTTCTGGTAGAATTTCAACCTATCTATTTTCCTTAATTATGTTGTCCTTATATGTCATTTGAATGTTGGAAAAGATAGAGTGGATCTTTTTGTGGTGAGATTTCGGGTACTGGTGTAATCACCTTTTTCTGGGTGATGGGATTTAGCGTGCGTCCTTCTAGACATCACCATGGGGCTCAGGAGGCTCAATGTATTTAATGTAGCTATTCTCAATGAAGTGACACTGAAACTTATAAAACGACTAAAGAGTCTAATTCACCGTTGTAATTCCTTAGGGTATACAAAGTTCCTTACTAAAGAGTCTAAATTTAACATGCATGATTAGAAAATTCTGAGGTTACAAATCTGGGTTCGTCCATTTTGTATTCGGCGTTGATATTTGACATAATTTTTGTCCATCTTGTTTCAGGTTTGCTTCCAGATTGTTGGCTTGGATCTTAAGCCGGTTCATGGGAGCAACTGTAAGATTTCGGATCGGCGGATGGAAATGCCTAAGAGATATGGACGTCAAGTTCAAAAAGGTCCTTATTTTGTTTCAGTAGCACATCCTTTATTTTCTTTAGCTTGAACTGACATTCTTGGATCTTTTGTTTAGTGTTGCGTCAAGTTTATACTAGTACTGTTGTTTGCTTATCTATATTTCTGTAGGAGAAAACTGTGGTTTAGATAGCAATTTGTTTGCTATTTGTCTGTTTTGTGGATCAAATATGCTTAAAATTTTCTATTCATGCTTATTTCGCTGCTACAAAATATATTTAAATTCAATTTTTTATCAATTGGGATATACCCGCACAGAGTTCCAATTCTAACTTCAAGCTTCTAGTATTGTTGTTTTATAGCAGGCGTATCATTTCAAATATGCTTCACTTTTCGGGAAAATGATCTTCAATTTTCTAATAAAAACTAATGCTCAAGTTTATGTGTCGCATGGGGACTCCATTATTTTGAAGGTTTATCTTTACCCAATCATTTGCTACAATTGCACAAGATACTGCAAGAACTTCAAACTTTTTGCGGCAGTTATCTGTAATTGAAATTAGGGGCTTTCCCATAGTCAGTTGTTTCTGCTATTGCTGCTGTCCGTACTTTTTGTTGCGTAAGGGTCAGAATATGTATTTATTTCGCAAGCCTGAAAATAAATTTCTGCTTCTAGAAGGCTGTGGATTTGTTGGCAGTGGCTCTCGCTGATCTGTTGCGTTGAGTTTTATTAAAAACCATGAGGTTTATCTACTGGGAGCAACATATAGTTATCTTATTTTAGTTTGCGTTTTTCAATTACAGGGTGCTGTTGAATCAGTATCTGTTGCTGAAATCAGACTCAGCCTCAGACAGTCATTGGTCAAACTTGGTGTTGTTTTTTTTTCTAAAGAACCAAAACTGCAGGTTTTAATAAGTGACTTAGAAGTTGTAATGAGGCCTTCAAAAACAAGTTCACAGAAAAGTAGATCTCGTAGGTCTAGTACTTCAGGAAGAGGAAAATGGATGGCTATGTCCATGGCCAGATTTCTATCAATATCTATTACAGACTTGAATGTCAAGGTAATTGTTGTTTATGAAAACTTGCTTGTTGAAGTTTTTTCTTGTTGTGCTAAAAAGGCTAGCAAAATTATTTATGGTATATATAGTTTCCAGTATTCTTTTCTATCTCCTTAAATCATTTGTACCTTCTCATTTAGAGGCATGTGAGCATGATCCAAGGGTTAAACCATAAATATATTTGGACAAACTGGGATGATATTATTTTTTTCACATTTCAAGCACGCTTATTTTCTCTCTTTTTGGACTCCGGTAACTGAACACACAAGTAACAAAAAGCACTTCATTGACATCTCTTAAGCATAAGCTACCCAAATACATCTTTCTCTCTGGCACATAGATATGGTGACCACAGGGATTTGTTTTGCTGTTATGAGTGGTTTAGTAGAATATTTTGACTCTTATACCGTGCACTATCATTTGCTAGAAGAGATGGTTTTTGGGAAAATTCCCTCCCTCGCAGTCATCGGCATTAGTACTTACGTTGAGAGATCTTTTCACTAACTTTTTATGTTTGTTGCAGATGCCTAAAGCTAATATAGAAATTAAAGATCTGAAAGTTGATATATCTCAAGAGGCTGAACCTGAGCAGGCTCTGTTTGTCAAGCTGCACCTTTTGCCTATTGTTGTTAACTTGGGCGAGACAGAAATGATCTCTAATGATGATGGATCCACTTCCACTGGTCGGGCATCATGTTCTTTGACGGGAAGGACTTGTGTTTCTTTCTGCTGTGAAGAATTTTCTCTGCTATCCATATTTGGTCATGACAGGTGTTGCTTCTTTGGTTATAACTTATTAGTTTAGATAGTCTTCTGAAACTGATTCCACTTTTGTTCTTCTGAATTGAAAAGAGTAGTTTCATCGAGATGCCTTTGTTAAGAAGCGTTGGTTTCGAGTGAATGCTTATGAAATAATGAAAATGTTGTGCATGAAAATTAGAACTCTACTATTGGAATAATATATGGATATTTTTAGGTTTATAGTCGTTCTCTCTCTCTCTCTCATTTTTTTCTTCCTCATGAACACAGTCATTGATGTATAGTAACTATATGAGAGCATTGTGCACTGGGCCATCCATATGTATAATAACACAGTTATTGATGTATAGTAACTATATGAGAGCATTGAGAAGGTGCTACAGTTTTGTACTTGCAGTAAAAATTGATCAGAAACAGTTGGCAGGCAATCTTATTATGAAAAAGAAGTCTATAGAATAACGCTCTCTACCATGGAATTATCTTTAAGCTATATTATGGCATTTCTCTTTGTTGAAGTTCGGGGGATTTTGTTGGAGTCCGGGGGATTTAGAAAATTACTTCCTTGTACTTTGAGAGAATATTAAGGACAAGTGAAAGGCATCTCTAAACTTCTGAAGGTAAAGTTGGCAAATCCTTCAAATGAATTTTAGGTAATATATGGCAAAAATGGGCAGCATATCTGTAACCAAAAGAATTATATGTTAGGCATCTAATAAAATAGGGGGGTAGCTCAGTTGTTTGGGCATGCTCAGAACTTGCAAGGCTTTCCTAAATTTGAACTCATGATAGAAGCACACTGAATAGCCAGCTCAGGAAGGGGACAAAAAAAATTTAGAGCAATGATGATTCTGTCAACTGTTCTAAGAGGAAAGCAAACTTACACCTCTATGTGGCAGAGCTGCAGAGCACATTAGGAAATTTGGTTTTCATCATTTTACATATTTTAAGAATCTTAGCAAAGCCTCAAAACCACCTTTATTGCTTCCATTTCAATGAAAGGCAGTGTTAGTAACCTGTAAAATTTGTTTTCTGCCAATATTTCTGGATGGTATCTGCGAGGTTAATTTGGTTGGAGTAGGGTGTTGGGAAGGCCTATTTCAGTATGGCATGTAATTGTTAGATTCTGACAGAATTGGATGCAACTTTAGTTGCTTATGAATATTGTTTCTTATTTGATGTGAAACACGAAATTCATTATCTATGAATTGGATTTTGGAGAAGTTAATGATCATGCGTCTTTCAATTTTTCTTCTGTATGCTTTCCATTTAAAGTTTTCACGTGTAAGGACCATTACTTATCTGGAGAACAAAGAGCGAACATGTTTCTTGTTCATCTTTCTGACTAGATGGATGATAAGTGCATAAATCAACCAGAAAGACAGAGTGACTCTGTTATGAGAGTACCTTTGAATCTGAGCTGCTTCTCTCCGATTTTTGGCTGCAGGGAAGCAGGTGTAGTCATTAAGAACTTGGACTTAACTAGCGGAGAAGTCTCGCTAAACTTGGATGAGGGGATGTTCACTAAGAAGAAGAGTTCGCCTGACCCTTTATCTCTCCCTGGTGAAGTTAAGGAGACGAGCTTTGAGTCTAATGCTACTGCTAAGAAACCACAGGAAAAACAAAAGGCAGCTTTATCTTTGACAAAATACACTTCTATCATCCCGGAGAAGGTTAGTATTTTTAGACTTTCTTCAGATGGCCTAGTTTGCAACTTTTGTTTCTTGTTTCAACCTTGAAGTTTCCTCCCAATTTGCTTATTTAATCCTCTGTTATTTTGC
>MKEJ01013878.1:0-10042 GCA_001753735.1 Embelia ribes
TATTTTACCCTTCATGTTTGTATTCTAAAAAATAATTTATTGGGGCAATTTTGGTACTTCCCAATTTGTTCTTTCATTAGTATTTGGTAACTATATCCCATGTTTGTAGAATTGCGATTTTTTCTCCTTATGCCAAGTGTTATCTACGAAATTAATGTTGCAGTTAATTTACACAAGGTAATTATCATCACGTTTTAAATTGATTCGTTGCTTGATAAAAAGATGGGAGAGAAGGAAAGAGATAATGAGAGAAATACATGTAAATAATTCTAATTAGAGAGAACCCAATCAAAACTTAATACATATTCTGGAAAATGAAGAGATGAGATAATTTTATTCAATTATATATTTTTTAAAATTTTTATTATTCTCTCATTCCTTCTCAATCCATCAAAAACAAGCTTCAATTTTTTTTTTCCCGAAAATGATATTGTTAAAAAATTTCTCAATTATTAAAATTTGTAATTTTTTTTTATCAATTTGTAATGTGTAACTCACATGTATCGCATGTGTCACGTACGCTAGTTTAGGATAATGATAACAAAAAGTTATATTTGGTTGTGTATTGCTTTAGAGTTGTAGGCTAAAGTTTAGTTACAATGCAATGTTCTCTAACTATAGTTGACTTTATTGCAGAGTAATCGCTTGAAACAGGTATTGGATAATTTGAATACCCTCAAGTCGCTGTGTGTGATGCTTGGTTTGGATTTTAAACAAACAGTGAGCAGGATTCATCTATTTCTTGATGATTCTTCGGGACCAAAAGACGTAAGTACTGAGACAATGGAAAGGTTGTCTCATGAAATCCAAAGTTTGAATGAGCTAAAAGGGCAGAGATTGAAGCAGGTCGGTGTTCATTTGGAGAATTTGAAAGCAGCTCTTGGTTTGGATTTGAATCAAATAGGTGTTTACATATCTTTTATATATGTCCACTTTTATATTCCAAAACTACCCTTTTTTACCTTAAGAATTACACTTTTGTACACCATATTCCATTTATCATTTAGTTACTTGTGGGCATAAAAAGAAAACCACTTATCTAATAACCGCCCATTATCTTCAATACCCTCTCATTCCCTCTCTTCTCACACAGGCCACTCACCCTCATCTCTCTTCACCCTCATTTCTCTAATATATTTTACAAACAAAATCTGTAATTGGGGCACTCAATGTTCATTTTTACAGTTTCAAGGGTTGTTCGGATTCAATCATTGCACACATAACGTATGCATTGTAAACTAGTGTTAAAAATAACAAGTATTTTTCGTTATGTTCCGTATCAATTTAGAGAGTGAATGTATGTTTCATTTGCACGTTCATATGAATATTAAATGGCAACAATTTGAGTATGGCAAAATGGTAACAATTTGAGTACTTCCTAACTAGGCGCACCACTGCTGCATTTTGTAATTTATTTTTGCGGCTGTTGCAATTACATGTGGCCACTTTTGCACGCAAGTTGTAATATATTTCTGTTTGCTGAAAACTTTTACCGTTCTAACTCAAGTCACCTAATTCTTTATTGATGGATAACGCTCCAATTTTTAATCCTTACTCATGTTCTTGTTCTTACAAAATTTTAGGCCACAGTGTGATACTCTCATGCTTCTGTTCTCGTACCGTTATATGATGACGTAGATCCAATCTCCGAGACAAAATAAGTTCTTGGTTAGTGCACAATACTCTTGGACTTTGCCCAAAGCTTGGGCTTCTACGTCAGATTACAAATCTGAAGTCATTTCTTTTTCTTACCGCGATAGGTCAATGTCCGTCATAGAGGATGAATTAAAGGAATGTCTATTTTAATGGTAAGAAGAGGTAGAAAAAATGATATTGAATGACGAAAAGGAGTAGTAGACCCATACTTTGGGGTGTTCATCAGATCCGATGGATTTATCCGTCTCGTACTATGCGGGTCAATAGATTCACGGTCTGCGACTCCAGCGGATCTGTAGGTCTACGGATCGCAGGCAGGAGAAAAGAAACATTAGATCCATACCAGTACCGTACCTTGTATATATGCAGTGCAGGTGCGGATCGCGGTGCAGATCTACTCACAAGGTTAATAAACTGACCAAGTAGGTAGGTCGACTAACCTCCTAAAATTGCTGCATTTTAAGTTACAAGTTATAACTTATTTTCTTATTAATAATTTGTATTATGTTATTATAAGTTGTGAAATATACAATTACACAATTGAAATACGTATTAAAGAAATAAAGAATAAATATTTTTGAATTCGGTTTGAATAAGAAAATAAAACTCATGTTTTAATTCATATTTAAGGTATTACATTTCTTTTTTATAATCAATAATAGAAATACAACTAAATCACAAAAATACTCAAATTTAAATCATAACATCGCTCGTCAACTCATCTTTTCATTAAATATTCTTTTATTTTTTCTCACCAATCTTAGTTGCACATGGAGGTGTCAACCACATCAAATTCGAAGGAAATCGAAATAAAAAAATTTGCTAAGTTTTCCCTTTATTTTTATGTGTTTGTTGTAATGTCTAAGTAAGTGAGAAGTGTCATCCCATCAATTACCATTTAAATCAATACCACAAAAGTTACAATCTGCTTTAATTATTTTCTCACCTTTTAGGCGAGGTAAATTAGTATTTTTTCTTGTAAATCTAACCCACACTTTTGAAAACTTTTTTACAGCTATCATTTTTTGCATCAGAGGTGTTTTCATGAATATTACTCATATTTATAAAAATTAAAAAAAGGAACACAACAAATCTCAAATAGGCTAAAGATTATAAATTGCAAATTTAGAAGTACCGCCAAATGGAAAACACAAACTAGAAGTTAAAACTGCTCAGAGGAGAATGAGTGTAGCGGAGATGATTGAATTTTGGTAAACGACGACCGACTTTTTTTTAAAAATAATTGATATGAAAATTTATAAGGTGTAAGTATTGAGAATTAGTAATTGATTGTTGTTGGTTGTGGTAAATGAATTGGGGAGTGATGTATTTATATAGAGAAAACTAGCATTTTTTTCTATAACCGTTGCACTATAACGGAATGATTAATAGACTTATCATGATTGTAAGCGGACTGTACTACAATTACACTACAACGTCTATTAAAAATTGGAAGAGGTTAGTGGACTTACCTATATGGTAAGTCGACTTACCTGCAAAACCATCCCTACTCATACTTAAAAAAAAGTTATTGTAAAAGAAGAAATGAAACAAAAAGTAGGGTAGAGTTTAGGACATTTATTTTATGGGTTATATAATATACCCCGTGCTAGATGTTGAGGTGAACATTATGAGCTTGAATTTTGATCAATTGGTTGGAAGCATGAATTTAAAATGGTTGGAAATTAAAATAGTACTTTATATCTCAATGTTTCAATCAAATTTAAGTTTGATATGAGAGTCTAAAATTGAATTGGAACATGCTCCAATTGAATTTCTAAGAGAGCCCTATGTTTCCGGGTAAATAAATTAGAATTTGGAGCTAATTTTTAGCACTAATAAACATGTTTCCCATGTACGAAGTAAAGATTCTTGTAACGTTCTGGAAATTCGAGGAAATTTTTTTGCTTTTAATAATATTATTTGGTTCTTGAAGATAGAATTATTATAGAGTTGTGCGTATGAGCCAGTATTGAGTTGTAGCATCAGCGTAGTTAGCACGGTGTAACGTTGCATAGGCATGGATCATTCTTGCAATTTTATGCTAAGTATATATGTACGAGGATATGTGGAGATGTATATTTACATATGCGTATAAGCATTGTCACGTAGCGTAGACTGTTCTCACATTGTTTGTAATTGTTTGTTATATAAAAGTATTAGTATTATGAGATGTGTGGTGGTGTAGCGGAATGCATTGTGTAAATGCGTAGTGCATAGTTATTCTTGTAAGGTGTGTGAAAGTGTCGTAGCGTATGGTGTTGATAAGTGAAAGTTGTATAATTGTAATATAGTTCAATAATGAATTTTGTTATGATACTTGATTGGTATTTTAGTCATATCTCTCAAACCATAAATCTTATTGAGGCCTATAATATACCATTAGAAATATATTTCATTTTTCTACAACTTTTTTGTTTCAAGAAAATTTAATTTGAAGTATAGAGGGGGCCAAAATAGGGTCCGAAATGTTCAAGTTGCACTTTGGCATAATATCAATTTTCCAATTGGCATATTTAACAGTCAAAATAAGTCATTCCCCCCCTATTTTCAACATGATACAAAGAGAGACAGAGTAAGAGAGGCGAATGAAGTCTCAATTTGTGTTGATTCATCTAGCTTAGAAGCTCGGTTGTTCATAAAAAGTCGATATTTAGACTCGCCATAGTGTAGGCATCATTTTAGCGTAAGTTTTTCTTTCTATTTCGTTTGTTAGCACTGTCTCAATTTTCGTGCATTTATTATATATTTCAACAAATTTGATTTTCTTCTTCCTTATCTCGCATAGATCATTTTCTTGTATAGATTTGTGCCGATATGAATTCGTTTGCTAGATCGTTTCGGGGGCTAAAACTTTGTGAGTTTCGGGGCAATATCATCTCGATTCATTCATTGTTCGACTTCAGGGCTCTTATACTTTCTTATCACCATTGCAAGGGTGATGTATTGATGTAAGTATTGTCAATTTCTAGTTCAATTTTCTCAATTTCCTTGTCGAGTCATGTGTTGAAATAAAATTGTCGGGTCTATTTCTTATACCCCGTAGATGATTTCTTTGTATAGGCTCGTCGTGTGTTGAAGTGCATAGGTAGGCCCAATTCGACAAGTGAGGAAGGCATTTAGGGTTGAAGTTGGCTTGGCTTGCTGGGAACTTGCGAGGGCTTGTATAAGTGCATTGTAGATATGGTAGACAAAGAACTCTAATATAAATTTGATGACTTCGATCGTATGTTGACGTGATTGATATGTCGAATAGACTTAGTTGTTTGGCGTTGTTGTATAGCACAATATTAATATGATTGTACGACTTATTATCTTGCGTAGCTAAATTATCATGTTAATATGCATAGAATATTTTTCTCATAGGCGAAACATAACATTTCATACATGTGTTGTTATAGCATTGTTTTCATTGACAAATATGATTTTCAAAGTGTTGAAAAGCGAAGTTTTTAAATAAAAGAAGGCGTTGTTTTGCTAAGGCATTAATTTGAAAAGACTTTTCTATCATGAAACTTGTATTCTCATAGGCGTTGAGTCTTTTCATTTCTTTTCAGGAGAAATAGTATCGAACTTATAAAATGTGTGGAATTTAGCAATGAGGCCTATAACCTTTCTGTGAAAGTCTGAAAACCTGATTATGGATTATCCATTAATCGCGTCACATGCATAGTGGTGGGTTAATGAAGGCTTTGATCGCGTCACATGCGTAGTAGTGGATCCTTGTAATTTTTATAAAATGCATAGAGGTACTAGTCCCAACTTTTTAGGCATCGGCGTTGGCTTTGTGCCTAAGCGTTATTGCGTAGTACTTAGGCGTTATTGCATAGGGCATTGGCGTGTGTTGCATAACATGATACGATATTGCATTCATGTTATATTTTTCTTATATGTCTTAATATATCATCCATGTCATACACATAGTGTAGTCTCACTTTTATCGTAAAGTTGATTGTCTAATCGTATGCTATTATATATATGCATATCTCGATGAGTTGTTTTGTAGGTGCGGAGGCAGGCATGCATCTTCCTTAGCTTCTTGGAGGTTTATAATATATATATATATATATATGTATGTATGTATGTATATATTTTGTTAGCATTGGCGTTGGCAATGGAGAAAAGATAAGATTGTATTTATGTTATTATTTTATTTGTTGTAGTAGTGGTATGTTGGCGCTGGCGTAGAGATGATGATGATGTTGTATATTGTAGTAAAAGTTGTATGAGGGCTTGGATGTGTTCTTGTTTCTTGTAGACGGGGCGGAGAACATATGTATTCCTTCTTTCTTTTTATTCTGTCAAGCATTTAGCTTGAGGCAATGTTTATATAAACTAACAGCTTACTACGTTGTTTATATTTCTTTTATGGGGTCGATGCATACCTTCTTCCTTTCTTTTATTAGTGTACTCTGATGCGAATGCTGTAGTATCGCTCTGTAATAGTGATTATTTTATGTTTATGTGGCGAGAATAGCAATACTAGCGGTGTTTTCTTATTCTTTTTATTTTGTTAAAATTATATTTTTCTTTTTATTTTTTTGAAAAAGGGAAAATACTCACTCCCAGGTTCCCAGAATTCGGGGTGTGACAATTCTGCAACTATTAGTATTAAATTTTATTTTAGCAAACAAACCACTACATAATATGCAAACTTAATTTGAACTAATGCTCCCAATAAGTTTCGTAATGATGAGTTTCTGAAAGAAAAACACTTGTTTCTTGATATAGAAACCTAGCAAGCCAAAAATATTTGCCACCAACTTCTTAAAACCAAAAGCCGAAACAGAAAAAGAAAACATGCAAATAGAAATAAAAAAGATATGGAGATGAAAGAAAGACGGTTCAATCTCAAGATCCACCCGTAACAGTCCCTCCAAAGATCTCTATTGTTTCGCCTTGATTAACTTGGTGCCACCTAAACGATCGGTCCTCGTCCATCACATTCTGATTGTGTATGAAAAAGTACCCGTCCGAGGGCAAAATAAACTGAAATTGTGGCTGTAAATTGATCAATTCTTTTTTCAAGACCCCGACGTTATCTGATACATTCACCTCTACCGGAATCTTCCTGGTTCCACACTTAGTCAACACCATCAGCCTCAGTTTTTTGTTAAGGTTGTTGCTCGTATTTCCCGAACTGGTTGACGTTGAGCTAGATGGTGATGGACGGAAGCTAATTTCAACCTCGAGATTGTCCGAGAGTATTTTGTAGTCGCAAAGATGACAATTATCATGAAGTTCATAACCGTTGTTGTGAAGGGCCAATCGGTTGATGGGGACACCTTCCATTTCATGGATTCGTTGCTTTAGATATCGAATGGTGTCATTCGGTTCCATTTCAAGCATGGTAACTGTTATATAAGTGAGAGAATTATTAAAGTATTAAAATAAAATAAAAAAAGATTAACAAATAAGAAAATTATCTAATTATTAAGGGACAAGAAGACAGAGAACGATAGAAGGCCTAGCTTATTTCTCCAAAAGAGAAAATGTACATATAATTATTTCACGTTTTGTAATTCAATCCCTATCTTGATTTCTGAACTTCTATGCACATTTGAAAAGGACTTCCCGACTTAAAAAACTACGCAAGAATGTATGTTGGTTTTGAAATTACTTATTGTCCAAATGAAAATATTTAAACAATTGTCTCTAGATGCAGATGATATTTCTATGCAGATAAATATGCTATACTCAAGATAACGGAAAATATAAACTTTCGACAAAATCAATCAACAAGACAAACACAATAAGTAAACAAATTAAAAGCAGACCGAGTATGGAGAAGAAATAACCGTGGTCCTCATTACCGACAAATTCAATTATAGTTAAGACTAAGAATTAGGATATAACTCAAACACTTATCACTTTGATTACCAAAAAAAAAAAATTATTCTTGTGGGTTTACTTGTCTTGTTGCTCTCTAGGATTTCCATCCATAATATATCTTTCTAAGTAATTATTTGAACCTCAAAATTATAAGAAAAATTGATCTCATAACCCAATTACACTAGCATAACAAGTATATATAGGAACATTGCCAAACAAAAATTTACCATAAGTCAAACTCCACCCCATACAAACATGGCAAATTGTCTAGACGATAATTACCCACATTTGGACGATAATCACCCAACACACCAGATTAGCCCATTTTGTCCCAATGAAAAAGCATCATGCACCTTATGAACTTAATTTCACGTATCAAGATATATCGATACTTGTTTCGATTCTCTCAAATCTCCATTACACATCCGATTTTGAGTTAACCTTATGTTAGACTCCACTTGCGTACCATGACATACCTATTTGATAATTTCCTTGCCACCCATCTCAATTATGTGATTAATCTGATAAGCTTGAACTTCTATGAAACTCATCTAGTATATTCAGTCGACTTGAGATCCTTTCAAGATGCTGTCAAACTAGTCAATCCGCCAACCACATGACTTTTGCCGTACATTCTTCTACTTCCTAGTGACTACATGTTGAATTCCAACAAAATCCTGCCCTAAAGGATACTATGACTCCCAATGATAAACTTAATGTCCTTTCCACGTGTGCTCAGATCCATGCATGTATCGCTTCAGGAGAAGGTTAAAGCTATTACTACAACAAAAATAACCTTTATATAGCTCCATCCACGATGGCACACCGTTGTTGCTTGTAAATACTTCCACTGATCTTTTTAACTTAAAAAACATGGTTCACTGTCTTCATCACTATCAACTATCAATCTTGATCTACATAAGAATATCCTTAGTATTTTCCATGCCTAAAAATTAGGTTCTTTCTTATGCTCTGGGAGTATATCAACTCTCTTAGCCCCTTCACTCCACCTCACATCTTAAGTTTTACGTTCACATTCTCTGCAACTTTGTAAACCACATCGTTGTCCACACAAACTGAACCATTGTTGAATGCATGGCACTTGTTATGCTTACCGTAGTACAATAATCTTGTATAAATAAATTTAAAATAATAATAATAAAAATATTTAATACAATAAATTAAAACTTACTTGTCAAAGTTTCCGTTCTTCACAACAATTTGATTGTAGAGAATGTTGTAACAAAATCACAACACATTTCGAATGGAATCTAGAACGAGACTAGTGTATGATATTATGCCATTAAATCCTTATTGCATGGCCTCTTAGCTTCACACCTGTATGGACAATGAACTCCTATAGTATAACGACCTTTTTGAATGTTTGGATGAAAGAGACACTCCGAACTCCAATCGGTCTTTCCGTGATGTGGCACTCTTTACGACTCTCTGAATTCCTTGGACAAAATATATGGTGTGTGAAAGTGAATATTTCTAGAATTTTGGATACGATTATAATGTCTTAGAATTTGTTGAAAGGTCTGGCTATTTATAGGGAAGAAAATATCCCTTCAACAGTTACAATTTTCCAATCCAGGAGTTGCAATTGTGTCTATTCATGCAAGCAGGTCATTTATGCAATTAAGCAAAACTTTGCACCCTTCATGCAACTCGCAAGTCCCATTAGGCAGTGCACGGGTCAAAGGATGACCATATCCAGCTACACTCATAGGTCAAACCTAGTATTTGTGGGTTATAACATTTGGGTTGTGCTCAAATTATTTATTTTGTGCCCAACTCATAATTAATTAATATATAATTAATATTGGTTGGAAGAAAGGAAAATGGACAAAATAAATTTGGATCATAACTTCCCCTTTTCACAAAGTATTCTATACCCAAAGAAACATAATCCTTAATGCACAAATTAGGCACGCACACTTACTTTTCCAAAACCTAGTCGATGTGGGATAAGTCTTAAAAGAATCATCCTACGTTACTAAATTTGTCCACTTCATGGGAACCACTTTTAAGATTTACACCATTTATACCTGATAATTATTCGTGCTTGTTAATGACTTATCGGAAAGATATTTGACAAGGTTTTCCAAAAAAGTCTGGAATCATCAAATTCCATTGAGTGGACTCCGCTCTTTTTAATGGCTCAAAGTTTAGGGAAAATGAGGCCCTACACTTAAAGATTTTTTTTTTAAAACAAAATGCGAACACTTGTCAAAGTACTCCCGTTTGGAACATATACAATAAGAGCACCCCAATCCAAGATCCAACAATTTGTGCCATGCTAAGAATTGTCCAAATTCACAAGCAAATCCTTAGTAACCTCTGTTAAATATTTCTTTAATTCTTTAGGTTCTTTATTGTTTATGCAAAAGCGTAAAATTTATAGGCATACATCCTATAGCATATTTACCATATAACCTAGGATCTACGTCAAGCCAGATTATTAGGATTTTTAAGATTACGAATATACCTTGATCCAAAGGAGTTCCTAATCTTAAGTGTTCTCCATATGATAAACTTGATCACCAACGTT
>MKEJ01013906.1:0-10113 GCA_001753735.1 Embelia ribes
TTGCATTTACTCATATTGCATATAACATATCATGGAAATTAAGACTTATTATGACATATAACCAAAATACACAAATACTATATAAGAAGCATATATGTTGCTTACTAGTAATTCATCCAATAATTGGTCGGCTTTGTTAAATGATCTTTTAATCTAGGTGCTTTAATTTTAGCCATCTGCATTAGGATTTAAAATTACATTTTAGTTCATCATCAATACCTATATTATGCCACATTTCAATATTTTCATATTATTGACAAAAACATTTAATAAATAGATTTTCTATAAATTACATTAAAAATATTTGACTAACTTCCAAAAAATTAAGAAATCATAAAATTTGGGCACTTTAATTTGATCCCCAAAAAGCTTTAAATTGAAAAGTAACATATAGAAACAACATGATCATACGAGCACACAAAATATCTAGAAAGTATACAATTACTAGTACACAAAACCTAGAACTTATCTAAACCCTAAAAACCTATGATTTATCTAGATAATTAGATTACTCAATACCAGAATATTTGTACAAGAATCTCTACGAAAACTCTGAAATTATTTCGTCATCAGGTTGTATAAATTGAGATTTTAATTTACTCCCCGAAAATTAAGAAATTCTAAAATCTGGGAATTTTAATTTATTCCTAAAAGTTAAGAAATCGTAAAATTTGGGCACTTTAATTTAATCCTCAAAAAGCTTTAAACTGAAAAACAACGTATAGAAACAACATGATATTACGAGCTCACAAAGCATCTAGAAAGCATATAATTACCGGCACACAAAACCTGGAATTTATCTAACCGCTAAAAATTTACAACTCATCTAGACAATTGAATTACTCAATACGAGAATATTTGTACAGGAATCTCTACCGAAACCCTAAAATTATTTTGTCATTAGGTTGTAGAAATTGAAATTTTAATTTAATCACTAAAAATTAAGAAATCCTAAAATTTGGGAATTTTGATTTATTCCCTAGAAATCCGAAAATTTGGGGATAAAACTTAGCTAAATGACCTAGATTATAAGTAATAATATCAGTAACCCTAAAATTTGGGGATTTTAATCTAAACCATATAAACTAAAAATTAAGAATAAGATCAAGATAATAAGGATATGTGAAGATTAGAGGTGATTTTTTTTTAATTTTATAATCTTATGCTTGTACGATAAGCTCCTCGTACAAGCATAGATAAACCGGTTAACACCGGTTGCTCTAAAAATTTGATGATGTGACCTCTTCTGCTGCTGACACGTGTCCATTTAATTTTTCTTGTATGGTTTCCTATAAATCTTTTCTTTTACTAAGTCCCGTTTTTGGATACAACCCTCTCCCGAGACATGATTAGTTAAATTCGGGATTACATGTTTAGGACTTATTACATTCGTTAATTTTTGTGATTACTTTTTTATGTATCAAAATGGAATAATTTTTCCTCCTTAATTAGAATCGTACGTCTGTATCTGATTTTACAGATTACTAATATCAATCCTAGAAGAATAGAAACTCGGAATAATAATTGTGACACTCGTGGTACACGCGTATCAATGCAAGGCAATTGCATAGAATTATTAATAGTAAAATGTTTTATTTATTAGCGATTATCCATCCATCCATCCATCCAAACAAGTGTTGTTGTCATTAAAACAGGGAAGCAGATCGAGAGAGAGAGAGAGAGAGAGAGAGAGGAAATGGCGGTTGTGAGCTCTTGTTGTTGTAGTTCATCTGTGTTAAGAAATCATCGTCAGTTGCAGCGCAGTGCATCTTCTTTTCGACGTTGTTGCTCTTCGTCTCCACTTTCTCTCTCCTCCTCCCTTCCCAACAAAACCCTCTCTCAAATCACCAACTCCGGCGTTATCGCTTGCCTCCGCACCCATAGGTATAATCTTATCATTTGGCGTTATCTGCTGAAGCCATTCACATTTTTTTATTTCAGATGCCTTCTTTTGCCCTCTAACCCCCATTTTGATAAATTACTATCTTGCAAAGAGAAATCGAAAAAGGAAAAGTGAACTGGCCCTTTTTTATATGCAACTCTTTTTAGTGATTGAGATGGACTTTTCGGGAAAAATGGCAACATTTGGGAAGAGGTTATTTACCATTGTCTTATCACAGCTGTGATATGGATTATGGAGCAGACAACACAAACGTACTTTTTTCGTCTATCTATGCTTGTACGAGGAGTTTTCCCCCCTTTACTTTTGCACCATGGAACCATGATGCAAAGGCCATCTCACGTGGAATTTATAAGCTAGAATAAGCGAGAAATTTTGGTGCATGACAGGATATTCGAAAATCGTGTCATTCATCATTTTTCCAAGTTTTTCGTTACTCAGATTTGTATTCTAATTTCTTTGTTCTGTTTGGTATAGTTCAGAGCTGGCAATGGAAGCTGCACGTGCTGCTCTTTCCGGAGGCATCTCAGTTGTGAGCTCTAATGAATTCATGATGCTTTTTTCCTAGCTAAATGTTTTGGGCTTTGGTGATATTCGCTTGTGGTAATTAATATACATGAGCTTTTGTCACCAGAAGGTGAACTTCTTCAATTGGACATTCCGTACCAAGTTGTTTTTTTAAAAAAATTAGCGGTTCAAGAGTGTCTTTAAACTATAAATCATCCCCTCCAGTTGGATAATGCACGGTGTTCTTTGATGTGATGAACTTGTTAGTTTACCAGTTCTCTATAAATAAGTAACGGCGAATGATTTAAGTTAACTAAATTTTAATTGTGTTCTCTTTTTGGCAGCTGGAGATTGTGATGTACACGCCGGGTGTTTTTGAGGTCGTCTCACATGTTCAGTTTGTGTTGGTTATTTTATTTTTATTTTTTTTGTGCGGTAATATATGCTTTCTATCATGCACATGCAGGTTTTACAACAGCTGGTTGAGGATCATCCTGCGGCAACATTAGGAGTATTAATCTTCTATCTTTTCTCACTTTTTTTACATGCCGGCCCACCTAATGAAAGTCAAGAAGGAACGTGGAGAATAAAGTAAAGTTTCAAATCGGTGTACAGAGCTTGACAGACTTAATTAACCTTTAGATACACATCTAATTGTCCTATTTGTTTTTATGAAAAATATGACAAGACAACCGCAATTGCTTATATCTCGACAGCAAACTGATCAGCGTGTCTTTGTGTTCAATTCTTCAAGAAATTCTTATTCCTGAACTGGGATAATTCCTGAAGTGTTTCCATTCTCAGAATACAAGAACAGTTGTTTTTAACCTTACCCCTTTTGTATATTCAAATGATCATTTTTTTTTTTTTTACTATCAGAATGATCATTGAAATTGTTATAAGTATTTTCCAGGTTGGTACTGTATTAAATGCTAAGGATGCAAAGAGTGCCATTAATGCTGGTGCCAAGTTCCTAATGAGTCCTGCAATTGTGAAGGTTTAAGACCAAATTTACACTGACCTGATCACTTGCTATATATTTTTTCCTCCCTTTTTATATTTCATTTTCCTTGAACAATCTACATAGCACTCCCCGGCGACGGTCTAAATTTCTATGAATTAATCAGGATATCTTAGACAATCCTCAACTTAAAGCTCTGTACATACCAGGGGCAATGACCCCCACCGAGGTATTTCAGTCAACTTAATTCTTTTGCCGTTTATATTGCTAGGCTTCTGGGTTTTCCGCTTCTTCTAATATAGGCCTTTTAAAAGCCACTTATTGGTTTGAGTTCCTTGTGTATTGGAACATACTCATTTTCTGCTCTTGGATCTGATTGGCAATCTGAACAAATGTGGAATTTTTGGATTCTCCGAAAAAGGAAATAAGAATATCATAAAGGAGAACACACACGGCGAAAAACAATGTTGGGTCATGAATTATGATGCTCATCTGCAATTTCCTCTGGTTCTTAAATTGCATGAAAATTGAGTAACCACTAAATATATTCTTGGTACAGATACTTTCTGCATATGATGCTGGTGCTAAAATTGTTAAGGTGAGTGTCAATTCTTTTGGACAAGCAATATTCTCCAATGTCAAAAATTATATGATATCCTTTACCTATTATGACACCTGAAAGTGAAATATTCTAATTAACATATCATTTTTTTTTACATTGAAATGCAGTCGTGCACTACTCAAGTCAATTGATCATATAAGCAAACATTGAGATTAAATATTTTTTCCTGGTTGAGTATTGCTAGAATAGATCTTCAAGTATAATTATGTTTAGTGTGTGATGGTTTATTTGATATGATCTAAGGTGGGAGAATTTTTGTAACAGCTAAAAATTTAAGCGGTTAGTATTGCATATTTATCAGAACGTTCAGAGCTTACAGGTTTAGCTGTTTTCTTCTCAATATTCAGTATAACTATATGCGTGACAGGTTTATCCTGTTAGTGCTTTAGGTGGAGTTCGGTACATATCAGCACTCGGCAGGCCCTTTTCTCATATCCCAATTGTTGCTTCTCAGGGCATAACGCTTGGTTGGTGTTACAAACTCTTTTTGCCATACAATTGAACATGTTTCAATTCTTCAACTAGATTAAGGCTCCATTCGATTCTGTGTAAAATTGTTACAGTCAAAATATGTATTGCAAACTTCAAAAGTTGGGATGATGACTTAGTAAATCATTCTTCATTGAAGCAAACAAAGCCTAAGTTCCATTTTTATTTCTGAAACTGAATCTGTTTCTGAGAGTTTTACTCCGTTATTTCTGAATGAACTTCCATTATTTTTGTCCCTTCTAATCTTTTCTTTGGAATATAACTTCTGTTTCTCCCATTTTAATCACTTTAGTTTGCACACTTTTTTCGTTAGCTGAAATGAATGAAGATACAGTTTGATTTGCTGCAGATTTAATTGGGGAATATATTTCTAATGGAGCATCTTCTGTAGTTCTATCAGATGCTATATTCGGTGAAGAGGCTATAAAGCAAAGAAACTATGATCTCATACATAAATTTGCTCAGCTTGCTGCTTTTCACGGCAAGGAAGCCGTGCAGAGGTGAGAATAAGTTAAATTCTTTTCGCCCACAATTTGTAGTTAGATTTTGCGTTACTAGCTTTACCGGCATTTTTTCATTCGATAAATGTGGACGTGCTCCTTTGGGGTATTATCTGTTAGAAACCCTTTACACAGCTCTAATAAATATCCTTACTGCTCTTTCATTAATTTAAAAATAACCTTAACCTGGTGGTTCCTTGATTATTAATTTCTTTATTTATTTTTTCCCCGGATTCTAATTGATTGATATGTATCATGCAGAAAAAGATTGTCTAGTTTGAACTAATCTTGGAAACCCCTGGTTTATGGATTTTAACGTGTGAAGTTTTTAACTTGCAAAGTATAGAAGAAAAGGATGAGATACCAGGTAGATGGGCCGATTAATCCTTCCCGAACACAGCATACAGTTCTCCATGTGTGCTCCATTCAATCATATAATTTGGGCTCCCCAGTTATACAGATCCTTATATATCATGTGAAGGTTGTGTATATTAGGCCTTGAGCCCCCGTACGGGGTATAATTCTAGCGTGTACTTGCAATGGAGGTAGATGAGTTGATGCAAAGAGAAGTTTTGAAGTAGGTTTTGACACAATTTGGGGCAACAAGGATTGCAAAGATATCCTAGTTTAGATATAGTATTGTGCTAATATTTGAGTCCTTTTAATTAAATTGTTATTGAAATTGTGTTAAAAATCGCTATCCTTGAGTTTTTACATGAGAGAAAACAACACAATGATTTCAATACTGTACGTACGTTAGTTTGATATCTCTACCATTTTTCAAAATTTGCTTTTCAAAATATTTTCAAAAGTTGGTCTCATTCTATTTGCTGAATAAATTTTATGAGTTGACTACAAAAGTAACGTGTTTTATCTAAAATTTTGATAAAATGATTCTTTGCCTCAAATAAGGACAAAAGTAGATATTTATTGGGAATTTGAACAACATTACGTATGTCCTAATATTACCAAACTCAGACTTAATTGCAAACAAATGGCATTTTAACAATGATAAAACAGAAACATCCTAAATAAATAATACCAAACTCAAGTGGCGTGGTAATATTGAGAAAAAGAGATTCAAAACTTCCGAACTGTTTTTCATGATATAGCAAATTGATATTCCACATCTGCAAAATAAGGTGCATACATACAAAACCACAAAAAGAATTTGGTAAAAGGGTTGTTCTCCATAATAACAAGTTGTGCTAAAACAATTTATAACTAATAAATGCAAAATAAATATTTCTAAATGAAAAATAAGTACAGGGGAAAAAAAAAAAAAATTCCACCACCAGGAATTGAACCCGGGATTTGAAAATCCATTTGACATATTGTGCCGGTAAAAATTAGAAAATAAGCTTTAATATAATTTTGATGGTGTTAGGTTTGTTGTATATAATTTCACCTATTTATTGAAGACTTGTGCTATGATTTGGATTTGGAAAAGGGCACGAGTCGGATTTGTTTGCAATGGTTCGTGTTTTGAATTTGTTTGCAAAATGTAAGGCGTGTTGGAATGCCTGAGAGTGATAGGGTGTGTTGGAATAGTAGTTATGAGGGGTACATGGAGAATGGGTTTGCTATGAAGGCTCTCGTTAAGTTATCCGTATGCGAGGCAAAGGGCATAGGCCTGTTCAAGTTACAATAGTCTTGTTTTTTTAACAAGAAATTGTTCAATCGATACGAATTTTGCTCTAATGTGCTGGTAATAAACTCTTTGATTTTGACGGTTTAGCAAGTGTAAACGCATAGACATAGCTGCGGAAATATGTGAGACTTTGAATAATAAATTTCTTGTTTCGTGGAACGCTATGATTTTGGGGTACAACAAATTGGGTTCATGATGGAGGCTATAAATCGTTTCGGTAAGATGCAAATTCAGAATATTAAACCTGCCTCATTCACTAAGGTCAGTGTGATTCCTGCAATTGCTTAGTTGTTCGCTTCCACGCCAGGCTAAGTGGATCCACAGGCTAGTATAAGAACTTGTTGGGACAAGAATGTTTCTGTAATGGCTGATCTTGAAACAATGTTAAGCTTTCAAGTCGATTATTACAAAAATGGTTTACACAACTCTAACAAATATGCAACTGCTCTTTCATTAAGTTAAAAATAACCATAACTTGGTGGTACCTTGATTATTAATTTTTCTTTCTTTCTTTATTTTTTTCCTTGGATTCTAATTAATTGATATATATCATGCAGAAAAAGGTTGTCTAGTTTGAACTAACGTTGGAAACCCATGGTTTATGGAGTTTTTTACTTGTGCAGTTACTAATCTGCCAAGTGTAGGAGAAAAAGGATGAGATATCAGTAGACGGAGCAACTAATCCTTCCCAAACACAACATACAGTTGTCCAAGTGTGCTCTATTCAATCATATATTTTCGGCACTCCAGATATACAAATCCTTTATATATCGTGTTAAAGCTGTGTACATAAGACCTTAAGATAAGACCTCGAGCCTTGTATTGGGTATAATTCTAGTGTGTATTTGCGTGGAGGGAGAAGTTTTGTAGAAAGTAGGTTTTGACACAACTTGGAGCAATACAGATGGTAAAGATCGCTTTCCTTCTTCGTTCATCCAAATTATACGCCTCTTTACTCTTTCAAAATTACTACAATAAAGAATTTTACTAAAATACCATCATTTAATTTATTTTTTTACTAACAACTACTATTTTTCATATTCCTGAGAATGACATGTTGGTAAAAGAAATGAACAATTAATATTTTGACCGCATTTATTAATTTTTTTTTTAATTTGTGTGAAAAATCAAATGGATCTATTGTTTTAGGATGGAGGGAGTACTAGTTTAGATGTACTATTGTGCTAATATTTGAGTCCTTGTAATTAAAATGCCATTGAAGTTTTGTTAAATCGCTATCCTTGGCCAGTTCTTACATGAAAGAAAATCAGCACAATTATTTCAATACACTAGAGACTAGGCTAGTTTGGTATTCCAATTATTTTTCGAAACTAGTTTCTCAAATATGTTTTCAAAAGTTGATGAAACATTTGATAAAATGATTCTTTCTCTGAAATAAAGCCAAAAGTGGACATTTATTGGGAATTCAAACAATACTTCCTACATTCTAAAATTTTAGTAATATATCGAAAACCCAACTTATTAATGAGATATCAATAAGTGAATTATCTCAATATAAATTTATAATTATTTTCCAATTTTACTCCTAATTAAGTGGTGTGCTTTGGGATGTGCTATATTAACTTTTAGAAAAATATTATTGTAACAATTCAAAAGATAATAGAGCAATCCTAACGTGATTTCAAAAGCACTCCATAAAATAATATTAAACTCATCCTTAACCTCAAACAAATGAAATTCTAAAAGTGATAAAACGAAACTTCCATGAAAAAATCAATACCTAATTCAGCCTCGATTGCAAATTAACCGAAGGCGCACACGCTATGAGTCTGCAATACTATTAAAATGATCGAAGTTATTATATTAAAAATATTAATGACGAAATATGGCAAAAAATGAGAGAATCTTACCAATAAAGTGAAGAAATTCTGTGGAGATTTACAATTCATAAAGAGAGATTGGAAATTAAAGTTTAAAAAGTTTAGAGTGAGGAAAATAAAACATAGAGATGAATAGATTTAAAGCTATTCTAAAAATCAGAGGCCATCAGTATTAATGAGTTTTTTACACGCGTAACATAGGTGGACCTCATGATTACGATGAATTTAGTCCATCCATGCTAGTATTTACTGTTATTGTGCACTTGCATATAGATTGCCATATGAGATGGCTAGTTAATAAAATATTTTTGCACACATACTAATAATTCATCACTTGTTATGGTGAATTAGTGTCATTTTTCTAGATATGGACTTATTTGATTGCAGCTTTTAAGCTCTAGCTTATTTACTTATTTGCTTAAAAACTTAATTGTATTTGGCTTGCTATTTTGATATAAATAAATTGAAAATTTTAAACTTGATGCATCTAGTTTTTTTCTTGAACATAAATAAGCTAGCTTATTAAGCAACCAAACGAACTCATAATTTGCCAATAGATATGGCGAATTATTTGGATTTTTGCACTCACCTAATTTGCCAATTAAGATAGCGAATTGTTAGTTTTTTAGTGATTTGCCATCTCACATGACGAATTACATATATTTAAAAACAATTCCCAAGCAAATGCACATCCCTGCTTAAATATTGCACAACCAGCCAGTAAATGTCCACATGCAAATAATCCCAGCCAAATTTTGTATACACGTTTTGCACAATATAATATAATCGCACATGAATATGCTACAATATCAACATAATGTAAATAAAGTACCATAGGTAGCAAAAATATATACAACAAAGCTTAAAATGTATTCCCAAATTAATAAAAAGCAACTACAATGATTAATGTTATCTCCTTAAGCTTTCGGTTAAACAAACAATTGGTTTCGGATCTCTCATTGGTCTTTGTAGTTGCGGCTCAATATCTTATGCCTGCGTCAGTGGATGCGGATGAGGAAAGTTCACATGTGAAGTAGGATCGGGTATACCGGAAAAAGAATGGCCCGTCACCTCCGCTAAATTACCTAGAAAAGTACGACTCTTGTTATTTCACCGCTAATAACCCATGTCATATGACAAAATGAAGTTGGAGGAGGTGGTCTGTAGCATCTTATCATACCAAGGATTGTCTAGCAGTTACTAAATATAAATTAAGCATATAAAAAATAAAAGTCGATCAGAACAAAAACAATATAAATCTTAGCTAGAGTGTCGTAGTGGTAAATGATACCTGATGTGGAATAGAAAAATCCGAAGCTGTAGTTGGAGAAGTAGGCATATTGACCACAGGTTTTGGTTCATAAGTAGGCATATCGACCTTAACCCTGTACACATATGACATATCATGTAGATCCTAAGGAACAACCTCAATTGACTCAATTGGATCAAGATTTATATCCCCTCTACCCCTTCGTCCTCGTCCTTATCTTCGTTTACAATGTGCACACCTTTGTAATTATTTACCCTCAGCTTCGGGTTGTTGAACCTGCACAAGACCTCCGATGAGAGGTGGTTATCTAAGAATTGTTGATCTAAATTAATCGCCCTTATTGTTCTTCGGCATATCCCTACTATCTCCTCC
>MKEJ01013909.1:0-17081 GCA_001753735.1 Embelia ribes
TTTTCTTTTCTTTCAGTTCATGCCTCCGTATTTATGAAGATTTGAGACGTAGCAATGCTAATTGTGACCATTTTTGTCCTTTATTTGGAAAATATTATGACCTTTGTCTCTGAATTTATTCATACAAAGATTGATTCAATTTAAAGTTTTTAATTTTTGATTTTAATTCGATCTTCCAGTAAATTAAATCTCTTTGCGGCATTAGCAAATCATTGGTGGCCAGTCTGCGTACTACTACTAGTTGATTGTATATAATTGTAATATTTATTTGATCAAAATTAACCGAAGTTTAAATAACAAAAATTGGTCATTTGAAAATTGAAATTGAAATTTCAATTTGGAATACGGGTCTCGTCCATGTATTGATGTAAACAAAACTTAAAGAGACACAATTAGCCCAATTTGGCAATTCCGTTACTTTTTAAAATTTGTTTTTTAAAATTGTTTTTGAAAGTTAATTCTAAGAGCTGGTATAATCTTAATATTTAGTAAATAAATTTTAAAAATTATTTTAGTAAGCACTGTAGTATTTGACAAAGCGATACTTTTTATTGTAAAAATATAAAAGTAAGTATGTATAAAAAATATAACTAAGGTTATGATCAGAATCAATGATAGAAAAAGAAGAAACAATTTTTTAAAACATTTTTAAAACTAATTCTAAAAACACAGCTAGAAAAATAGAAGCAGACGTTTATAAGTATACAAGTCGTATTTAAATACTTGTATTAAAGATGTTAATTCAGTGGGTCTCATATATTTGATGTATAAGCTCTGTGTGTCAATATTCACGGTGGACGTGTATATGCAATTTTTAATAATTTTAATAGTAATGCGTTCTCTAACACTAGAAAATTAATGTAATGAAGGAATGCAAATTTTGAATTATAAAAACATAATATAATAATAGAAAGTTGTCTCCGAATAACATAATCTACTCTGGCAGCCCATAATTTGAAACGGAAACCACAAAACACCAAAATGAGAGAGAAGAGTGACTAACATTTTTTATAAAAAGTAAAAAGGTTAGGAATAACTTTTCCACTACAAAAATAACAAAATTTAAATAAAATTATAAAATTATTATTTAAATTTTTTATTATAAAATTCTATTTTTGTGAATAAATAGATAATTAACTCTACACATGATATGGAACCATCTACCCAAAACCAGTACATAGACTTGTCATACTATACTTGTCTATTCATTCAACTATTATACATGCAAACTGTTTTTCGTAGGCTTACATAATTGTCCAACTTGCTTATCTAATTTTATGACCAAATAACACATTCATGAAATTATTCCCACATGACTTCGAAAACGTATGACAATATTGCACGATTACTATCTTTTATACTATTAACTTTCTGCACTATGAAATTATAAAAATTTTATTCAATGCCATTCAGCATCCGTGTGGAAACCATTTTGGAAATAAATTTATTGGCAATTAACACACAATTTGACCCCCAAACATGTAATAAATTAAAAATCAATTAGCTTCAATAATCAAATTAGAAATTCATTTATTGGCATTTAAATGCATCAGAATTCAACTTAAATTATACATTTTAGATGTCTTCTTTCTGTACCTAACATTTTGGCTTGATATTGCCCGTGTATGATAAGTTTATAGCAAATTTAAATAGGAAATTCTACTACCTTCACATCATAGTATAAAATAAACACTTCCCTTGAAAACATATTCATTACTCACAATTTAGAAAGAATTATGATTGTATGCATATAAGTATACATAATTTTTTTATATACTATCTATCAACATGTGCCATATCAATATAATTTTTAAGAAAATATGAATTCGTAAAAATTCTGTGTGATACATTCTAAATAACAGTTTAAAAAAAATTATACATAATTATATATATAAATACATGGCACACAGAATGACACTAAATGCCATTTACTAATTTCGCTAATAAAAAAATGTTAAATGCTATTTAATTTCTTTAACAGGTGGCTTCCTCGTCACCCAATTATTCACAAACTCCAAATTCGGTCCCACTCAGATCGTGACACGTACACACTCTGCACTTCACCACAGCCGTCGATTTAGACCACCACAAAGCCCAAGATCGTGAGTCCCCGACTGTATAGTAGTAATTACAAAAATGGTCCCCTAACTTCAAACACAATTCTTTTTTTTGTCACTGTACTTTCAATAAGATTCCAACTTCTGAGAATGTGACAAAATTGGTAAGAAAAATCCAGAATGAAAATTATATTAACTGACCCACATAAATCTTTCCAGAGTAAGATTCTAACTATTTTTGTACGTCTTAAAAAAGACATGTGAATTTTCTGGACGTCCTAAAAAACAGGGTGCGTAATTATCTGTGGACGATATAGTTTTGAGTAGTATATGTCCAATCAAAAAATTAGGACAACAAGGAACATTCACCAAAATTATGAGTACCATTATTGTAATTCGACGACTATATAGCAACTAGCCAACTTGTGCGTGCGATGAAAAGATACAAACTCAACCCATCCATTCCCGAGAAAGCTAAGACCCCAATTCTGGTCTCTCATCTCTAGAGCGAGAAATCGAGAGAGATAGCGAGAGAGAGAGAGGGACTCAGGGAATGCATAGCGATGATCGGACAACTGTACACTAAATCCGAAACCGGTGGAAGAGCTAAGAAATCCACTGGCGGCCGCACCTGCCACCGGAAACACGTCGAGGACGGGTGAACTGTCCGGTTCCCCACCCCATTTATTTATTTATATTTATTTTCGTTTAGTTTTACTATTACTTAAGAGTTGAAAGAAATGACGGAGAAAGAGGAGAAGTGTAACGGCGTGCTTAACGGAAAATACGAGCTCGGGCGCATGCTCGGGCACGGGACCTTTGCCAAGGTGTACCTCGCTCGCAACGTCCTATCAGGTAATCAGAGACGGAGCTACATGTTCGCTAAACGGCTTTTTATTCGATAATTTAACCAAAAAATAAAAAAACAACAACAAGAGATTTTATATTTTGTGGATGAATTGTTTTTGTATATAGTTTTATTTTAGACAGAAAAAGACAATGGCTAATAAAGTAGTGGTACTATAAAGTATAGCAGATTTGGACCACTGGTATTTAAATCAAATCAGCCATTGAGATTAAAAGAGTAATCCCGCCTAATCTCTTAGGGGTTACTGATTTAAAAACCAACAGTTAAGATTCGCTCTGAGGGGTTTTATGTCACCGCGCTCTGCAGCTCCCGGGTTAAGACATCTGTAGTGATTAATTTTTGTGTTGTGGAGCATCTGTTTGTGTTTGTGAAGTAAGAAGTTTCTTTTCCATATTTTCTTTTGCAAATAACTCTCGATGTGAAAACTCAGGGGATAATATATTCATGTGTAGTTAATCTTTCTGTTTTCAATTATTGGCTCCGTCCTGTAGGTAAGAGCGTGGCGATGAAAGTAGTTGGGAAAGAGAAAGTGATCAAGGTTGGGATGACGGAGCAGGTGAAGAGAGAGATAGCGGTTATGAAGATGGTGAAGCACCCGAACATAGTTGAGCTCCACGAGGTGATGGCGAGCAAGACGAAGATATACTTTGCGATGGAGCTCGTGCGGGGCGGGGAGCTCTTTGCGAAGGTAGCAAAAGGACGGCTAAAGGAGGATGTGGCGAGACACTACTTCCAGCAGCTGATCTCAGCCGTCGGATACTGCCACTCGCATGGGGTATTCCATAGGGATTTGAAGCCGGAGAATCTGCTCCTCGATGAGAATTGGAACCTCAAGGTTGCTAATTTCCTTAATCCCTATTTTATTTGTTTTTTCTTTCTTCTGTTTTTTTGATAACTATTGATTTAGTTGTATTTATTAATTTGATTTGATCAATTGTGTCAATTTACTTTTTTCTTTCTTACTATTCTTTTCTAGTATTTTCGGCTACGTTTGATAAAAAGTGACCATTTATGACCCTTTAAAACGTAAATGACTTATATTTTGTTAGATTTTTATATTTTCTTCTCCACAATTTTAATATACGGATGGATCATATTTAAATATTTTCTCTGTAATTGGACTAATTTGGTCATAATTTTATATAATATCAAATTTAACTTTTGAATAGAGTAAACAGATCAATTTTATTCTTACTAATCTTTGATTTAAACTTTATTTCTAATAAAAAGGAACGAAAATAATGGTTGCTTATTTTATTTTGAAATGATGCACCATTTTAAAATTAAAATATTTAATTAATTTTAGACATCCAAAATTAGAAATTAGTTTAATTTATTTGTGATCCAATTGGTAATAGTTTTGAAAGAAAATTTAAAAGTTTGACTTTTCCCTCGTTAAAGTCACCATTGATTTAGTAGTTGTTTTTATTGTGATTATAAGTATATAACCCCATCAGATTCTTTTTTTGTCATTTCAAATTGTAACTTGTCATCTTTTGTATCTTAGGACGCTATCAAATCTTATGTTTGTGACTGAATTGTAGGTCACTGATTTTGGACTTAGCGCGGTGAAAGACCAGATCCGAGCTGATGGCCTACTCCACACGCTGTGCGGCACGCCCGCTTATGTGGCGCCTGAGATCCTGGCGAAGAAGGGGTACGACGGTGCCAAGGTGGACGTCTGGTCTTGTGGTATCATTCTCTATGTCCTCAACACGGGTTATTTACCATTTAATGATCCGAACCTCATGGTGATGTACCGGAAGATTTACAAAGGCGAGTTCCGGTGCCCCAAGTGGATGTCACCTGATCTCAAGCGGCTTTTATCTCGCCTCCTCGACACGAATTCCGAGACACGTATTAACGTCGACGAGATTAAGAATGACCCGTGGTTTAAAAAAGATTACAAGGAGATTAAATCCTTAGCCATTGACTTGGTTGTGAAAGAACGAGAAGACAACAAGAAGTATTTGAACGCTTTCGATATAATTTCGTTTTCTCCTAGTCTTGACATTTCTGGTTTGTTTGGTAAAATGGGTGGTTCGGGTGGATCCGAGTGGTTTTTATCGGAGTTGCCAGCAGAGAAATTGATGGGAGAAGTTGAAGAGATGGCTAAAGGGGAGGGGTTAAATGTGATGAGGATAAAAGATTGGGGGTTGAAAGTGGAAGGACATATTGGAAATTTTGCAATGGTTTTGGAGGTTCACCGGTTAACTGAAAGGCTGGTGGTGGTAGGGGTTGAGTGGAGAGAGTGTGGGAATGATCCTGGCCGTTCAATGTGGAAAGATAAGTTGAGGCCACGGTTAAATAGTCTCGTTTACCAACCGGAACAGCAAGTTTCCGGTGGATTAGGCTGACTATTATTGTTGGCCCTGTGCAGAACTTCATTATTTAATTTTCAGAATAACAAAAAAATAATAAAAAGGTAAGTTTAAAAGGGGATTCGATCAAGGATGGTTGTTAATTGTTTATTTCTTTGATGATGGATTAAATGAAATGGGCTCTGAAATTAAATAAAAAAAGGATATATTACACTTTGCCTCCATCAGGTTTCTGATTATTTCATATTACCTTTGAGGCATTAGAAATTACACTTTGCTCCAAGTCATAACCAAGTTTAATTTTTATATAAAAGAACGTTATCACCCTCACTTCATTTCCTTATAATTATATATATAATTTAATTTTTGAAAAAGTATCGCAAAAAACTAGACAATTGATACTATATAAGGTACATTTTTTTATTTTTTTGGAGTTATTTTCTTAATAACTGACTTTCATTTTGCCCTAGACTATTTGGGGTAAAGTGAAATGGAAATAGAATGTCACGGGGGACTCTGTAATTTCAGAGATCTTAGGGTTTTATTAAATTATCAGAAATCTCAAGGGGCAAAGTGTAATTTAGCCAATAAAAATACTTATGACAAACAAAAAATATATATATACAATAATAATAATAATAATAATAATAATAATAAACAATCACATACACTTTTAATTTTTCTTTTTGACAAATTATTTTCTATAAGAGATCACTTTCATCCTACATCTTGTGAGGTTGATCAAAGAAGTCATGAAGAAAAGTAGAAGGAAAATTTAATTTGCATTCAAACAATGCGCATATAGTGTGTAATAGAATATTCTTTATTTTGTCTTATTTTGGCTTGTGGTAATTATTTTCTTATATCTTATATTTTGGCAAGTGGTTACTATTTCTTTAAGAATGCTTTTAATGCACTGCTCTTCTGTTTTCTTCTTAATTTGTTTATGAAACAAGTACTACACAATATGCATACATCCACAAATAAATTATCAAATCTACATTTGTGTTACAATCTTTCTTTCCTTTCTCCTTTTTGTTTTTTTTTTTATATTTTTTTTCCCTTTCTTCTTCTCCTCGTCCTTATTGATCTTCTTGTTTTTTCTTTTTTTCTTTGTTTTTGACTTTGGTACATTGAATGTAGTCACTGAATTTAGAGCTAGACAAGTAATTATATTTCTAAATCAGATAATGATAAAACTTGGAAGCATGAGGTTTAATACTCCTTCTGTCCAAAAACACATGGTGCATTTCACTTTTTAAGAGAGGTAAAATAATTGATGTCTTTCTCTTTCTCTAAGCAAAAGAATAAAACAAAACATAATACGAATAGTGTTAGTATTCATATATTATTCAAAAATTATTTTTTGATTTTTGTATAAAATCAGTCAAACTGTACGAATTCTATATGGATAGAGCAAATACCATATTGAATTGTGAGTTAACATCCCATCTAAATTATTAACACTACTTTTGGTAAAAGGATATCGAGAAAAATTACAACACAAAGTAAAATCTTTCTAAAAAATTGATAACATTGAAGAACAACATCATATTCCGAAATCGAGGCATGATAAAATTAAGTTTATATGCCATTAGGTGTAAATCGTATTGATTTAATAATATAATTTACTAAAAGCAATTTCTAGCAAACAGACAAGCTTATAACCGAAATGCGCAGACATGAATCCAAAGATGACTAATAAACGAGGTCAGGGTTCCAACTCAAAATTTTTTTTAGTTAGAGTATGAAATAAATTATGAATCACAGAAATAAAATTTTATAATAAAAAATTATAAAAATATTTCTGTAAATATATATCCCATTAATGTTTGATAATAATGATATTAGATACTCGCGACCCAAATAAATGAGTGAGATCTGGTCTTTCTTGTCATAAGGCCAATAGAACAAAAGGGTAGACATCATGAGGGCAAATGGAAGGCTGTTATGTTTCCTGGAAGGATGACAATTGGGTTGATTTGTTAAGTTAAATCTATAATAAATTTAAATTAAACATTTGATTTAGGTTGGATTGAGTTGGGTTGGGTTGGATTGGATTGGATTGAAAATAAATGTGGGTTAAATTTAGGTTAAAATCTAAATTTACTAATTGATTTATGGGTTGGCTTGAGTTGGTTTGGTTTTTAGGTTGGGTTGATTTGGGTTAAGATTGGATTGAGTGTAACAGATAGAAATAATAATTAGATTGATTTGTTGAGCTTAACCCACAATATACCCAAACCAAATACTTACACCAAATAGCAAAAACTGAAAATTAGACTTACACCAAATAGCAAAAACTGAAATTTTGTGAACAATAAAAATTTGATCTTTTTTGGTGAATAATGCAAAATAGGAAAAACAGATATCTCTGCAATTGCGAATACTTGTCACTCTTTCCAACTCTCCAAGCTAAAAGTTTAATTCTATGCCAATATTCAAAGGAAATAAATTAGATAAACAGGGAGAAAAGATATAATGTACGAACACTAAATAGAATATAAAAAAAAAAAGAAGAGAAATTTCAGCAAATGTTAATAGTAAAAATTTAATAGTTATTAATGAATAATAGAAAAAGACCTTGTTAGAATATAGCTCAGAGGTTTTTGTTAATCAAATCACGGCGCGGATTTTAGTATGCTCTGTGTATATATATAAATATTTATATCTGGATAGATGAAAATATGTGTATGAATTTATATGTAGCAGCTACATGTATATTTGGTAGTTTATCAAAGTGGTAGTTTTTGTAGAAATGTATTTTACCATAGGGCATGGACAGATTTTCTGGTATTTATTTGGAAAATAGAGAAAGTTTCTTTCTGGAACGTAGGGTAAGTTTCCTACTGGTAAGCTTAAAATTATTTGGAAATGGAATAATGTATGTGATATTTTGGGTCGAGAGTGGATAAAGATGAGCACAACACCTTTTGTCCGAAATTTTATAGGACACGTATACATTCAAGTATTTTTCAATTGGGCTTTTACTCCTCCAGTAATAAAATTAAAAAATAAATTGCACCATAGAACAAATGGAGTTTGATTCCCTCAAAAGCTCCAAGTTTTGCCATTGCTTTGGCCACAAATAATACTATTTTCTATTTCGGAATACCTAAAGATATTGTTCATTTCAATTTTTAAATATTCAATTAAACAAAACTAAATTTATGACTATCATTGCTCCTTATAGTTATTAGAAATAATAATAAGACAAAATTTAATAGGTTTATATTTAATAATTTATATTTTTATTTGAATTTAAAATTTGTTTTGAATTTTTATTAAAATATTATGTTGCTCAAACTAGACCTATTATTTGTGTATGAAATCAGTAGTTATATGCACATTTTTATTTTAATTTAGAATTGCAGTTGTCGTTAAAATTGGCTTTTTACGTTTGAATGTTGATTCTAAAAAATCAACTCCAGGTCAGATCAAATTTCACATTAGTTTATATGTATATTGTATAACATTATTCTTACGACTTTCCAAAAAAAATTTCATGACTTCATTGCATGATTATTAGTTTCCATCACAATGATGAAACTATTACAACCTTAACCCACGGAACAAACCCAATAAATTGGACAAGCACACGAATAATCATAATTGGGTATTTTTATCTTTTATATTTTAACTTTCTTACGATTAAATTGGACAAGCATACGCAACAATCCCCACTAGGAGTTTGAATTATAAATGCATCTCCATTTTATAATATATTTTGAGTTGGGTCAAAATTTGATTCATTTGGGTTACGGGTTGATTTGGGTTTGGGTTAAAAATATTGTAAATTGGGTTTGGTTTGGGTTGAAATACATTTTAGTTCGGTTTTGATTTTGATTACGTAATTATAGGTTGAATTGGTTTGGATTCACCCAATTGCTACCTCTACTTCGGGACGAGATCGAAACAAAACGGATTGCCTAGCTTAGTTATTTGTATTAAAATCTTTTATTAGTGACTAAAGCATAAATATAGGACATTAATTATGCACTAATATTATTTAATATTTGTTATTATGTTAATTATCATATGCACTTCATAATTTTAATGAACTGGTATGTGGGCTACTTTTCTTTCTACCTTTACCTTCTTTTTTTTTTCCTAATGAACTTAACCCATGATAAAACTTTAAACTTGGATTACGATTTTATTTTTTTAATATAGTGCAAACTTCAATGTTTGATGAAAAGAAAGGAGAAATAGTCCAAAAATCTAACAGAATTACTTATTTGATTATTGGTTAAAGTATGAAGGGCTTCACTTCTATGGAAATTTAAAATTCAAGATAAAATTTTAATTTTGGGCAATTCTATTGATACCCATTATTTTATTTTTAGCATCGCATTACTATTGACACCTTATATCCCATATTATTAATGCTATTGGCACCACACTAAAAAAATTTGATTTAATTTTTTATTGATATCATACTAATTACTTTTAACACTACATATCATCTTCTTCCTCTAAACCCTAATTTTTTCAATCAAAACACTCTCTAATATATATATATATATATATTGTACTCTTTGGAATATTTTGGTGAATATTTTGATGATTAATCAACCCATTACTAGAAGATAATAAATTTTCTTCTCAATTTTCATGCTCAAATATATGTTATTCAATATAACTAATATACATACGAATATTTATATCTATCTATATATGTATATATACATATCTCAATTGGTATTTATATTGTCTGAACTCAGAATTGGCTCAATACCCAAAAGAAAAGGTTCAATATGAATTGGTTGACTAGATACAAATTATTTGATATCGTCTATAAATTGCCTAATATCCACAATAAAAGATTCAATTTTTTTTTTATCTGGATTGGGTGACAGATACATAATTGATTGATTACCAAAAAAATATTTCGGGATTTATTTATTCTTTTGTTGAGTTTGTAAAATAGTGTTAAAAATGTGAGTGAGATGCATTCATAGTATAAAATAAAATATTTAAGATGTTAAAAAGAATATTTTAAAGTATCTTGACGTTGCCATGAAGATGAAGACATGCTTATTTGAAAATTTATTTTGATTTTGTGAAAGTAATAATTTTTTTGAATTTTTTTATTTTTTTTGTTTGTAACATATTTTCATTAATGTTATATATTTTAAAAAATAAATTGTGTGGGGGTGCTAATAGCTATTAGATGTGGTGCCATGAGTAATTTGAATTAACAATTAAATTGGATGCCAAAAATAAAATAGTAGGTGCATATCGAATTACCCATAATTTATAGGATAAATTCTCATTTACCCAATATCCTTTTAGTTAGTTTAAATTTAAATTTACTCCGAACACTTTAACTAGTTTTAATTTATCCACATAGTTTATGGAGTTAATTAATTTATATTAAGGATTGAAATTTTATACATACATCTTTTAAGAATTTCTTACATACCACCAAACATGTGTTGATATGTAGGAGAGATAATGATTATATAATTTATATTGATTTCTCTTTCCTATGTGTACGTGTCAACAAATGTATAGTGGTATGTAAGAAATTTCTATGTGCATGTATATATAAAATCTCAATCCTTATTTAAATGGAGTGGAATTTTATTACATACTACCATATGTATGCTTACACATAGGAGAAATAGTAGTAACACATGAGAAGAAAAAAATCAATGTTATAATAAAAAATCACTTTTTTTCCCTACGTGTATGCATATGTTTGTCAATATGTACAGTTTTTTTACATATAAGTATATATAAAATTCCATTCCTATTTTAATTTGCATTGATTTTCTCCTTATATACTAATATTCTCTTTCCTACGCGTCAACATCTATATGGTAGTATGTAGAAAATTCCTACATGCTTGTATGTATAAAATCACACTTCTCCAAGTATTGGACATAAAACTAGGGCCATTCTATTTGCACATTACCTACCTTATTTGGCACCTCTTTGCTAAAAGTACCTTCTATACGATACCAACAATGCTATTAGCACCACATTATTGCTACTGTCATTTTTTCCTTAAGCACACGACATGAAAATTATTAAAATGTCTAAATCCTTTAATTTTCCTCCAACCCTTCATCTTCTTCATATTAACTCTTTTTTCTCTGAACTCCATCTTTTATCACAAACCCATATCTTAAACCCTATTTAGAATACTATTCCATTCAATCTAAGTACTATCAATATATCTAATACATATGTTATATTCTATTTATAACACTTTGATAGAGATTTGAAGATCAATTGATCCATCAATAAAAGATATTAAATTTGTTTCCCAAGCTCCCTCTCTATTCTTCCATTCAGATGCGTCTGGAGGGTGTCGTTTCCTCATTTTGTAATTTTGAGGTTCATTAGGATCTTAATTCTTGCCAATTATCTTGAAAATAATATAAAATCAAAAAATTAGCCAGTAGAAAGCCATGTATGTAACTGAAGCAAATAAAACCAAATAGAATTAATAGTTTTGACTTTAAGAAAGTAAAAAACTTTTCAATACATTCAACTTTATTAAAGTCGAAATTGGTCACAGAGTTTTAGTAACTCTGTAACCAATTTCGACCTTTTTCAATATTTTCAACTTTTTAAAGTCGAAATTGATCACAGAGCTTTAGTGAAATCTGAAACCAATTTCGACTTTAAGAAAATCGAAATTTTCCAATATGTTCGACTTTCTTAAAGTCAAAATTGAATTATTAAGCCCAATGACTAATCTTAAGTATTAAAGCATAGTTTTGACTTTTGTAAATTTGAATATGTTGGAAAAATTCATCTTTTCTAAAGTCGAAACTATTCCTTAATCATTTACCAACAATTTTTCACTATACAACATACAACTAATTATTTCAAATTCATACTACAACCTTAAATTCTAACTATATTCATGAATTCAAATTTTTATTATCGATGGGTATGATTTACATTTCTTGTACAATTTTTTATTTTAATTATGAGAAAATTATCAGTGGTGCAACGATGAGATGGTGCAGTGGTGGTGGTGCGGTAGCCGTGGGAGTAGTTTCTATGTGATAGAGAGAGACGATGGGGGATTAGAAGGGGAGTAGGGCTGGAGAGAGAGAGGGGGAATAAGTAGGGTGCCCTTTCAAATTTTGAACAATTAAATTCATTGGGTTACTAATATTTTTTATGTATTGTACCAATAGTAAACTAAATTAAAATTTGAATGCAGTCCCAAAAATATTTTGGCATGTGCTAATAGAATCACCCTAAAACTATTATGCATATTTTTGTTTCGTTATTTTGGAATATTTATTCAATTAGTGTACAGTACTGGAATCAACACCTTGATAGTTGAGTTCAATTACAAGTTTTCCATTCCAAGTATTACTTGAAAAGTGCAATTAAAAATTTGATCATAACATGGTGTCATGGAGTGACACTTGAGATGTCTATTTACAATATCTCTCGTACGGCACTTGCTACCCGCTGATAGACAAGCCTGCCAATCTTAACGAAAATTGAATGAAAGCAATGTATCAAGTCATATTGAAGGCACATGCAATATGAAAATAAGTCATTCTTTCATTAATGATAGTAATATTTAAAAACTTGTTTATGTCAAGAACTAACACATGCTAAAAATGGCTACAACTTGGTAGGAAAGACAAATTTATCACTCCTCATTTATATACATTCTAGGTCATTCCTGCAGTACCAGGAGTGGACACTGATAATGTTCGAGGAATCATAATCGCCAAAATAAAATTTTAAAAAATTGTAAAAGAATGAAAAGAAGATTACAATGGAATTCTAACTACTAGACAGACATCCCGGGTGCATTTGCTGGCAGCCCGGGTCACCCTGGCGGCCTGTGACATTCTTCCCCAATTGAACGGTTACCGTCCTCGATGACTTTTAATCTAGGTAGGCATTGATCCGATTAGCAAAAGCTCCAAAGTCTGACTTCCTTTCCCAGTTGACTTTATCATCCCCAAGTCCCCTACACTTTACGAGAAACTCCATATGCTTCTTCTTCGAAGATAATGTGATGCGATCTGCAAGGATGTCTTCCATACTCTTCTTCTGGATTCTTGTTGTGATTGTTCTCGTGTTGACACATTTCTTGTGGGGCCTTCCATGTCAGCATGATATGGCTTGAGGTAGCTAACATGAAAAACCGGATGGATCTTTAACTATAAAGGAGCATCGATCTTGTAAGCACACTTTCCCACCTTCTTGATGACAACAATAGGCCTTTCATATTTTTGAACAAGCCTTCTATCTCGCCCTCGCTTGAATTTGCATTGCTTAGATGAAAGATCGATCAGAACCATATCTCATGCTTTAAACTCCAAAGGGTGCTGCTTCTTATCCACTCACTTCTTCATTTTGTACGGTGCCTTATTAAGATAGGCGTGCATCAGATCATAGTCTTTGTGCCAATCTCCGATGAACTGAAAGCTCTTGGGGATTTATCAATATAAAATCCTTCCACTGTGTGAGGTAACAATGGTTGATGGTCAGTTATTAGCTCAAAAGGCTCACCCCACTGGATTTGCTCTTTCGAGCATTGAAACAGAGTTGAGAAATATCAAAGAGTTGTACCCAGTTACACTGATTCGTGTTAACAAAATGGCACAGGTACTCTTCCAACATTGAATTAAGCGCTCTATCTGTCCATCTGTCTCCAGGTGGTAATTAGAAGACATATTAAGCTATGAGTCATAAGCTTGAATAATTTTGACCAAAAGTCTTGGTCATTGACAATGTTCTTTGGCATGCCCTAATATTTAACGATATGTTTAAAGAAGAGCTTGACGGTCTCTTTTACTGAAGTATACTTGGGTGCAGGCACAAAGATTGCATATTTGGAGAACCTGTCAACAATCGTGATGATTGTAGCAGTCTTTCCTACCTTAGCAGGTTCGAAATCAAAATCTAGGGAAATACTTTCCCACGGTTTTGATGGTTGGAGAGGTGGTTTTAGTAAGCCTCATGACTTACAATGCTCCAACTTATTATACTGACAAATTAAATATTTGCGAACATATTCTTCCGTATCATCCCGCATATGAGGCCAGTAATATCCTTACTCCAATAAAGCAAGGATTCTTTTGTAGCCTAAATGTCTTACCCATTGAGTATCATGGCACTCTGCCAGCAGTGCCTCCCTAAGTCCATTGGCTTTTGGATAAAGATGTAGTTGCCATTGGATAAAAACAACCCATCTTGAAGCCAAAATCGACGTGTTTTGCCCTCATTGACAAGATTTATAAGGTTCTTAGCTACTGGATCCTTATCATAGTGAGCACAGATGCAGTCAAACAATCATGTTGATGGTATCCACATGGGATTGATTCTTCGGCATGAGGCAAATAATGCTTTCCTACTCAGAGTGTCTGCTACGTGGTTAGTAGCACCTGCTTTATACTCTAACATAATATAGAACTCAACCAATTTTTCTTGTCATCTCGCTTGCCTCGTATTAAGCTTTGGTTGTGATAAGAAATGACTCACAATAATATTGTCAGTCTCAACCACAAACTTCTTCGTAAGAGATAGTGCCTCCACACATGGAGACATGGATCACAGCTAAAAACTCTTTCTTATGGGTTGTGTACCTTCATTCGGCATCCTTCAGTTTGTGGCTCTTATATGCTACATGATGCCCATCTTGCATTTAACATCCCCAAATGCATAGTCGAATGCATCTATTTGCATTTCAAACAGTTTTTCCATGTCCGGTAGAGCCAGGACTGGGTTACTGGACATGGCTCATTTCAACATATCAAAAGCTTGTTGTCACTCATCCACCCAAGCCCATTCTCGATTCTTCTTTAGCAGCTCAGTCAAAGAAGCAGCAATTCTTGAGTAACACTGTACAAAATGCCGGTAGTAGTTGGCTAATCCCAAGAAAAATCTTAACTTTGACACTCCTGTGGGTGGTTCCACTCTTCAACTGCTCGGACCTTTTTCCTGCCCATACAAATGTGTCCTCACTCAATTATATATCCCAAGAATTGGATACGCTCTTGAGTAAAGGAACATTTCACTAGTTTTGCATAGAGTTTGTTCTTCCTTAGACTTTGGAAGACTAACTTCAAGTATTTCGCATGTTCCTCCATCATAGAGATATAGACAACAATATCATCAAGATATACCACCACAAACTTATCTAGTATTTCTGGAACACCTCATTCATCAAAGTACAGAATGTGACTAGTGCATTCCTGGAACACCTCATTCATCAAGTTCTCTTGGGCCCATCCCCCTTTTTGATCCGCACTTGATAGTAGCCAGACCTTAAGTTCAACTTTGAGAAGTACCTTTCTTGACTCAATTGATCGAAAGAGTCAGCAATTAGTGGTATTAAGTACTTGTTATTTATAGTGATCTTGTTGAGTGCGCGGTAATCAATGCGCATTCCTAAGCCGCCATCATATTTCTTTTGGAACAACATATGTACTCTATAAGGTACTTTAGAAGGCCGGATGTACCCTTCATCAATTAATTTATCCAATTGTTTCTGGAGTTCATTCAGCTTAGGAAATGTCATGTGATATGGTGCTCGTGTAGGCAGTTTTTCCCTTGGCACCAATTCAATTTCGTGATCAACATTTCTTTTTAGAGGAAGCGATTTAGGGAGCTCCTCTATCATTACATCTTGAAACTTCTTCAAGACCTTCTCAATGGACTTTGGGATCGGCTTTACTTTCAAGAACTCATCCATTTTTAAGGACGCTACCCATGTCAGCTCGTACTTCTTCACTCCTTTCTTCAACTGTATCCCAAATATGAACTTCCCTGAATCATTAGTGATCATTTTTGAAATGAGACATGGATTATCTCCCATAAGACACATCTATTGTTGTAGAGCATGACCGCTGTTATAGTGTCCCTAAGAATTCAAGTCCAATGATGGCTTAAAAGTCATCCATCAATACTGCTGTGAAGCTTGCCTGCCCCTCATACGAACCAACTATGATAGGAATAGATTTTGCAATCCCAATGATGGGTTGAGCCTCCGAGTTGACAACCTAGATGTGACTTGAATCTTTCTCCAAAGAAGTCTCAATCTCTCTACTTCTGTGCCAGCCACAAAGTTGTGTGTGGCACCCGTGTCAACAAGGGACCAAAGGGGCTTTTCATTAAGCTTAATATCTACGAAAATCAGCCCTTTGTTGGGCATCTATCCTTCCTCTTTGGCTCCTACTTCTCTTCTTTTATCTCAACTCTTAGAGGCTTACTATTCGCCACTTTGGTTTTCTTTTTGACTATATATTTTGGTATATACTTTTTCCTATCATTCACCACGTAGAATGCTCCCACTCGTGATCTAGTCTTCTATCCTTGTTTGGAGCTGCTTTTGGACTTTATACTGAGTCTAGATTTCACCCCTTCTTCTTTACTATCACTTCCATTCGAGGATTCTTCTTCGCTTGAGCTTACTATAGCATTGAGCGCATTCAAGGCTTTTCTTTAAGGACAGTCTACGACCCCATATGGTCCATCACAAAGAAAATACATAGACTTCCTCTTTTTTTTGACGTGTTTGACCTTCCTCTTCCTTTGTAATCTATTTTTGTGAAGGTTTTCCTGCCTCCCCCAGATTGTTTTCTAGAGGTGTGTCATGTATCGCTTCCCTTATATTTGGATTTGTTTAGCCCGTTAGACTTCCCACCTCCCCCACTTTTGTTAGGACGTGGCTCAGAGGCGTAGTCTATAAGGCTCTCTGCTGCCACTTGTGCGGTTGACAAGTCTTTCACCTTCAAGCAATTCAATTCCATTCTAGCCCAAGGCTTCAGTCCTTCAAGGAAATGAAATAACTTGTCCTTCTCTGACATGTCTCTTATGTCCAACATTAGTGCTAGGAATTGT